>PVJL010000780.1:0-139032 GCA_004026885.1 Lyroderma lyra | reverse complement strand
GTTAAGATTGTCATTCAGAATGGCTTGCTGTCAACAAACAACACCGGCAGCAAGAAGAAAATTAAACAATGCTTTCGAAATTCTTAGTTAAGTAATGACAATCTAAAATTTTAATCCAGCCTAATTAAAAATTGAATCTGAAGAGAACAATATTTTAGTTCACAAAAAATGATCATGAACCATTTTCAGAAAGCTTCTGATTTTGTCTTACCCTTCAGAACAGATTTAGGTGATTCAAACGAGACAAGTGAGGAAAGCCTCAGGATTCCAATGAAGGGCAATCCTAGGGTGAGAACTGCACAAGAGACGTAAAGAGCAACAAGCCCAGATTTAAGCAATGTGACCCAAGAAACAGATACACTAATGGCTGCCATCACTAAGATACCTTCTGCACTGGTGAGCCTGATTCAGATTCTTAACAACCTAGATCATGTGCCGGTGACATCCCCCCTCTTCCATTTACTATTGTCACCTAAAGACGTCCACTCTGCCATACTGGGATTTTCTAAGAGTGAGAAGTTGGCCATGGTGAGCTCAGAAGGAAAATCAAATCAAATAAAACCATCCCTCTCCCCTTTCTATATCTAGTATCCAGTTCATTTTGCAGACCTGCCAGATGCCACACTGTGTAACTTTCTGTATTTCCCATGGCTCATTTATTGCTTTTCCTACTGGATTTCCCCAAAGAAACACAAAACCTCAAAGGGGAGCTGAAAACAAAACCATTACCCAGACTCCACCTAAGTTCTCTTCTGCTAGGATTCTGATTCTTATGACAATATGACTGTTCTTACAGTGTTGTTTGAACTTTCCAATCAATTCCTATATGTATAATATTCCATATTTACATGAGAATAATTTAAAAAACAATGAAAATATATTGAGAAACAGAGAGATGTGCAGTACTTAGCATAGTACCTGATACATAGTAAGCTCTCAATAAATCACAAGTACAATTGTCATAATTTTATGTAGTCCTTTTCTTCCCTGGTTATCAATAATTTTCTAGAACACAGTTTGGGTGAAAAATCTGTCAAATTGTCACATAATGACTTGGGTATGTAGCACATGTGCACAAAATGATCTTTCCCTACTACTGAGGAATACAGCAAATTCAAACTTCCTTGAAATGTTAACAACACAAATCACTCACTTACATTAATGTCCATAAATAAGTTTTATATTAACTCTAATAAAAATATTTGATGAATAACCTATATGAAGATTTTAGTTCACATTTAAACGATTATGTTCAGGAACCACATATACAGATGCAAACTAGATAAAAGATGTAGTAAATAAAATAAAACTTACTCCAGCCATAAAGAGACCTTGACTCTAGTTCTGCATCTGTCACTACTTAATTCACGAAGCCTGGTAGGGTCACTTTCCTCAGGTAACAGATTGATTGTCTGCAAAATCTGAACTGGACATCGTGCTAGATTTTATCTTGTCAGCTTGACTAAGTCTGAGAAACTATAGTTCTCAGACTCCCTTTCTCTGTATGGCCTTAGGCTAGAGTTGCCAAAAGAGAAACATGTCTGAGCTCTGGAAGGTCAGAGTAAAGCAAGTATCATTACTTTTGGAAGGCTGCCTCAGTCTGGCATGGTCTTAAGCAGATGTAGAGGTGTCCTGTAGACCTCAGCTTTCTTCTACTCTACTTTCTTCTACTCTACTTATAGCTTATAGCTACTTACAGCTACTGCCCCATGACTACCAGCAGGGACTCAGCTGTGGACTCACAGAGATAGCGGTTACACAGGGGCGCAGCTATCTGTGTAACTATCTGCGACATGGAGATTTCCATTCCGCTCCCCACTGTTGTGGTCCTAATTCACAGACTGAAAGTATTCAATATCCTGGATTACCAGGAAAGCTTCTGTTTGACCACTCACATCAGTGCTTAAGGGGGACTGGTAAGTGACCTCCTCTCAGATCTTCCAACTCCTCTCTACACTGTCACTTCTTCACTTCTGCTCACATTTAGGTAAGGTCTAATTCCTATAATAAATCCCCCCATCACGTAATCTGTACAGTGGCTCTGCTGCCCTGACTTATAAAATAAAATGAAGGGCTCTGAGACCCCTTTCAAATCTAATATTTTAGGATTCTTGGAGTCCATTTCATACAACTGTATGATCTATGTATAGCTCAGTAAATAGCAGGAGCAGATTCAAGCCTATTCACCTACTTCTATTAATAGCAGACAACAGGGAAGTTAAGACATATTGTAAATTTTCAAGTGACTTCCCAGAACACCAACAGAGTATTTTCTCAGATTTCAAATATATAACTAATAAAAGGGTTTACAATGACTGCATATGGATTAAGTAGACACACAGGCTCACCTGCATAATAGTATATATTTAGAGCATAAGTGCTTAAAAAAGAAATTAAATAAGATATAACAAATAGTCCTATTCATGTTTCTTAAGTATACAAAGATAAACTGGAGACTAAAGATTGGTTCAGTGGCCAAGGCCACAGCTGAGCTCCCACCCTCAGCTCCTTCCTCAATTGTTGCACAAGCATTTCACTTATACCTGAAAGAGAACAACATCTCAGAAACTATTCCAAGACAATAAATCAAGAAAGCTGGTTTGTTCACATTTTTTTTCTTTTCTTTCCATTTTTGAGGTAAACCTCCCACAGAGAAAGTTAGATGATGCAAGGGAACCAGCATAATGAATGAAAATATATTTATGTTACTCATGGATTACTGACTGTGGCATGGTTCCCGTCAATAGCCCTGAGGAAAAAACAAAAGAGTGAGTGTGTGTGTGTGTGTGTGTGTGTGTGTGTATGTGTGTGTGTGTCTTGTATGGTTCCTTAACTTTCTAACTGCAGCTGTTCAAACATCTATCATTTCATGTTACAAAATAAGAAATTCACTGAAGCACAGAGAAGCAGCATATTCTTCCATTAGTTTCACATTTGTTCCAGGATTTAAACAAAGTAAATTAAGAATGCATGTGGTTTTCACATAAACTAGTTTGGCTTCTTCAAATCAATTCCAAAATTATCCTTTCCTTGCCACCTTCTTCTGTTAAAAGCATTACAGATTAATCTTTGCATGCCATGTTAATTATAAAAGTTAATATTGGCACTATTTTACAGTTTAAAAATGCTTTTTTGTACATGAAATGGGTCAGCAAGGTATAGTAGAAAAAGATAGGTTTCTGCATCCAAAGATCCCTACCATCTGTACAACAAAATGGATTTGGTAGTGGGAGCACTGCTGCTAGGTTGAGCCTCAGGTTTCTTGCAAAATTTCTGTGCAGCTTAAATGTAATCATACATGTGAAGGTGATTTGCAAAAATTCTGGAATGAGACAAATAAAGGGCATTAAATCAATCTGCATTTTACAGATAAGGAACAGCCATTCAATGATTCACCCAAAATTAAATAGTGGTGTATCAGGACCAGAAATTCTAAGTCTTGACTCCAAGTACAATAATCTTTCCACTCCCTCTCACTGCCTCTCATTCATTAGTTTCATTTAAAAACAAAATCTTCATTGTTTGGTATGGACTATGTGGTTTCATGTAGAATTTTTAAAAAGAAGCAGCATATTTAAAATATTAAGAAATAAAGAGAAGTGGATTAGAATCTAAATTTTCTGAGTTTAAAACTGAGCTCTCTCCCTCACTAGCTTTTGTGACTAAGCACTTTAACTTCTCTTAACATTAAGAAACTTGTCAATTTCATCATCCTTGAAATCAGAATATTCTCAGTATCAATATTATAGGGCTGTTTTGAAGATTATATGAATTATGTAAAATACTGAGAAAAGTGCTTTAAGAAACAGTCAATAAATGTTACCAATTTTTATGTAAACAGTTCTATAGGGTCACTTATGTTAATGTGCTCTATTATTGGACTTGCCATCACTAGGCATGGCAATATGACTGGTAACCTAGTATCCTTACAGCATTGGGGATGAAGTGGGGGGGGGGCATATGTGGGATAATGCTGACCTTATCACCAAAGCAGCACCTCTAAGGAGAAGCTCCAACTTCAAAATGAACAGTACCATTTTTTGCTAAAAAGTCCAGAATTACATTTGAATAAAGGCATGCATTACTTATTTATTCCATTTTCAACAAAACTGTAGGATCCTTGAAAGGGTTAGCAATGACTAGAAAATATACAAGATGAATTCTTTTCTGTATTTGGAATTCTCTAGAAACTTAATAAAAGAATCCTTTGACACACTAGAGCTGTAGTAAACAATGGACACTGGAATCGCAAATCCTAGAATGTTATGGTGGGAAGGGTGTAACTGTGCTCTCCAGCATTACCTATAAGCAATCTTCTAGCCACAACTTAATGTTTTGAAAGACACGAAGATGCCCATTTCCCAAGTAAGTTCTCTTACCATTAAATAATAATAGAGTTTTAGAAAGATTTTTTAAAACTTTGAACACATTTTTGTTTTATAGTAACTTGTATCAATAGAAACTGATTTCTTTCACAAGGAGAAAAAAATATTTTATAAACAATAAGACTGTATAAAACTACTATAAAACTTAAGTTATTATGAGGGAAGGCTGATAAAATTTGCCTCCACTTTAATATTTTTTGTTACATTAGACATCCGGATATAACCAGTTCTGTGTGGTCACATGGTATCTCCCCTCCATCATTCTTGACCCTGCACACACAGATGCTTACAGTTTTCACCCAGTGCACATCAAAATGAAATTGTTCAGATGTTTGATTCAAACAGCATGTTGTTTTGAATTCTTAACAGTGCAAAAATTTCCTCCAACGTTTTTGAAATTTTTAAAAAGGAAGGGGAGGACTTCTTAAAGAAGAACATTACAGGTGACGAAACTTGGGTCCATCATTGTGAACCCGAGAACAAAAGGCAGTCCACGGAATACCGCTGTAAGGGATCACCTTCATAACCAAGGCCTGAGTTTTGAATTTCTTTGGCTGAGGTGATTGATCCTTTATGGCCATGTATGTATTTTTATATCTGTTACATCATTTCAGTAGGATTTGGGAGGAAGAGATAGATAAATGCATCTATTCATTAACATTCTTATAGAAATTAGATGCAATTTTTCTAAACATAATCAGCATTGTCATTGAACTTTTTAGTAAGGTGAGCACCACTGTTCACCTTAAAGCAATATGAATTTTTACACTTTGAAAAATATTATAATCTCAATTCCTGAATAGAAGCAGAGAGTCAGAGAAGAGCATGATACATGAGGCACAAATACAGAAGGCTCCCACTTAGTCCTTTTTATTTTAGAGTTATTAATTTCTTTTAAATAAATAAATAAGCAGGATCTCAAGTCTAAGTATAGACTAGAAGTAAAATATGTCAGTGAGAATGTAATCTGGCTCCTAAGATTTGTTACCTAAGATAAGAGTGTATTTCAATGATTCACAGATTTTACATATTATAGATCATAATATTTCTCAAATAGGAATTAACTTTTTATTTTGCCCAAGTAAGACATTTATGAATATTATTACTATTGTTATAAAACAAAGGACATTATGGCAACAAATATTGCAAATAATGTATCTAAAAATAAAGGATACTTCTTTAAATAAAATACTTGCAGCTTTATAAGAAATGTACTTCATTGTTCTTATTTTTCTCATATTGCAATGGATCAGTAGAAAACTTATCAGTATTCAGCACTAGTTCTAAGATTGGCAAGAAATTTCTGGGACTTAAATTCTGAAGATGAAAATTTAAAGTTTAACTCCACAATGTGAGACCATGAGTAAATCATTTAACTTCTAGAAACCTAATTACTTGGTCTATTTCTACCTATCTAGGTAGAGAAGATTGAGGACCAAAGGAAATAATCATCCTTGAAAACATTTTGTTAGCTATACATCTCTTTACATAAATCAGGAATTTGATGTAAGGATGAGAAAGAGAGACATGTTGACTCCAGGCATTTTCATCTAAAGAACTGGAAGTTCTTTCAAAGTAAAAAAGAGAAACTAAGTTTTAAAGGAAAGATCAGCAGTTTAATTTTGGACCTAAGTTTGAGGTGTCTGTTAGATACTCAAGTGGACATGTCAAGTAGGCATTTGGATATAAGAATTCAGGAGTATATGGGAGAGATATAGCCTGAAGATATAAATTTGGCAATTGCTAATCTATAGGTAATTTTACATAGTATGAAACTTGGAGGAGACCACCAAGGAAATGAGGCAGACACAGAAGAAAATAGGTTCAATATCTGTTCCCTGGGCATACTACTGTTCTAACATCACAAACAAGAGGGAAACAAAGGACTCTGATGAGGAACAATCTTTGATGACAGAGATAATCTGAACAGCACAAGGCAGAAAGCCATTTCTCAAGAAACAGGAGGTTAGAATATTCGATGCCCTTTGTAATTCAGGCAAATGAACCCAATACACAGTCAGTCACACTAAATGTCAATAGAAGTTAAAATGTAAATCTATTTATATAAACCATCCACATGTTATGCATGCTAACATAAGCTTAAAAATGCTCTCTGCAGACACAGAATTTGAGCATTTCAACACATATAATGAGAGCATACAATTGAACTCTGACAAGGTACAGGTTTTGACAGAGGCACAGATTCAAGGCACTCAGAGGAAGCATCATCAGGGCCCACGACTATGTCGACAGAAGAAACATCCATATCTGCAGGGAATTTAAATGAGTTTATTTGAGCCAAACTGATGACAATTGCCAGGAAGCAAATCTCAATGGACTAATAAAAGGCTCTGGAGAATGGCAGTTTTGCTGCTTAGTTTATACATTAGAATCAAAGGAGGAGACAAAAGGAGGAGGATTAAGTGAAATCTGTTGGTGGTAGAGTAAAGGGGAGGGAGAAAGCAAAGCCAGGAAATCTCTGTGATTGGATAAAAAGTAAAATAGAGAGACACATACTTCTTTTCCATTGGTGAATACGAGACAGTTAATAATTGCCATTTACAGCACATAGTGATGGTATTTGGGGAACAAGATAACAATGAGGGGTTCTGTGGTCTCCCGCTCTGGTATGGTGGGTTGTGCCCTGAGGGGTCTAGAAAAAGGAATTACTCTTGACATTCTAAGGATGTGTTATTTTAGATCAGTGATTCTCAACCTTCCTGACCCTTTAATACAGCTCCTCCCATAACATTATTTTCATTGCTACTTCATAACTGTCATTTTGCTACTATTATGTATCGTAATGGAAATATCTGATATGTGTTTTCCCATCGTCTTAGGCAACCCCTGTGAAAGGGTTGTTCGACCCCCAAAGGGGTTGTGACCCACAGGTTAGGAACCGCTGTTTAGATGCAAAAAGACAATAGACAGCCTCACTTAAGGTAAAGATTGCCCTTTGTCAAGGAAGCTACAGGCCAAGTATGTGACTACTCACCATGACCTGCTATTAGGTAGGAATTTTTATGTTCAGACCATCCTATGTGGTTGAACAGTCTCTGAATTTGTAGGGCTGCCATGCAGGCCTTCCCTGAGCTAATCAGGTTTACTATGTAGCCCCTTTTTTGTCCACAACTAGAATCAATGAAATACACTAAGTGGCTTCTGGGGGATTGGAAAATCTAATTTATACTTTGGCAAAGTTCTAATTGGTAGTCTATCAGACTAGTGAATCAAGCCTCAAGTAGCTTAGCAACGTGTCACACTTTAAATCAACCTAATGAAGAATTTGCAGGTGTGTTCAAATGTTAATGTAATATTTTGTTTTCATAAAGGAATCTTTCCCATTTAGAAAAGGCCTGCTTATGCCATCTTTTAATAGTAAAATCACCCATCATTATTAAAAAAGATTTTGAATTTCAGAAACTCAATTTATACTAAACTGTTAGGTAACATACTGATGACATGATATAAAGCTGACACAATCATAAAGCTGTAAGTCAATTACAACATCTATGTTAACAGTGAGCGAGAGAATAAAATCTAGGGCCAACACCCACCGCATTTTAACAACGCTTTTTTAAGAGTCTCATGCTCTACCGACAGAGCTAGTTGGGCACTCAACAAGGCTGTTTTAAACTTCAGACTAGTTCTAGCAAAATCTTGCCCTAAGACATTTAGTTATATCTTATTTTGCCCCTATCTAACCCTATTGTCACATATCACCTTAGTCCCTAATTTTCCCCAGGATAAGGATTTACTATTCACCTTCCTCACTACTGACTGGCAATGCCCTCCAGTGGCCATTGTGAAAAAAGAGCCTGAAAAAATGTCCTAGTTCTATTAATACCATGGACTACTGAGACTATGAAGAACTAACTGTACTGAGAAGCTGTTGCCAGGGTGCTTCACTTTGAACCAGTTTTCTTTACTTTCTTTCTTTTCTATTTGTTTTTTCTCACAATCTATCTTGCTTGTAATTTTTTTCCTAAACATTCTTTCTTTCTTGACATTATTTCTAAACATAGAAACTTACGTCATCTAATGACACAATCTTGAAAGATTCTTATATGCTTAGAAAGAATTTATGGCATAATGGACAAGCAAAGACAACAGTATGAGTGCTATTTTAAGGTCATATGGATCCTAGAACAAAACAGAAGCTTATTTGAAGAAATGTATATTCCTGCAGAATAGATGCTGAAACAGCATTCACAACATTCTTTTCCTAAAATATGTTGCCTAGCAGCCAAATTGAATCAATTGTCAATTGACCTGGTAGGCATCTCAATAGATGGTCTGTTTGACCACCCTTTATGAGGAAGAATAACAATGAACTTGGGAAGCTCTGTCTACTCAGGGGAAAGGCATTTGTGGCAAAAATAAATTAAAGAGTGGGTAAAGCAAAGGGCAATGTTAGAAAAAATAAGAGAGCAATAGAAAGATTCAATTTAATTTGTTGAAAACAATGACTATTTTTATTTAAGAGAGAGGAAGGAATAAGAAAATTTATAACAGTAATGTATGTATATATGTATATTTGCCAGGCTTTGGGAAGGTTGTAGGTTAGTCACAGCTCAAAAACAAAATGTTAGTCTCTGATGATCTCTTCTGGCTGGAGACCCTGGACCTGCAATACTTCCTATAGGACTACATGCAGTGGGAGTCTTATGTAAGGGTATGGCGGAAACACAGCAAAGTCCTGACCAAAAAATTCTCTTCTATAAGGGACAGTTTGCTGAGATTGAAACTTTGGTTTGAGGAAACCTCCAAAAATAAAAATTAACCCGCATATGCCAATAAAAAAAGGGGCACAGGCATAATTTAAATGCTAATACCCATGTCTAACCCCTTAACAATAAGATAGAAATTGAGAATGAAGGAATTTTCTTTCTCCTTTAAGGGACTCTGAATAAATGTATATTACACATGATCTAACCCCTAGTTACTTTTGAAAATTCACCTCTTACTATGCCCCTTCCTGCTAATATACCCTCCCCCACACACATCTTGTATTCATATTTCAGGCGTACTGAGCTACTGATAATTCTCCAGACCTTATCACTGACTCTTCTGCTACCTAGAAGGACTGTAATTCCCTAATTCCATTGGGATTACTTACTCATTTTATAAGTTTTACTTTAGATATCACCCGTTTTAGGGAGGCTTCCTAAACTTTCCAAGGAGGCTTTGCCTGCTCCTTTGATCTCTCATAATACCTTGAACAACCTTTAATTTTATTTCAAAAATATGTGTATTAATCACATTGTCTTAGATTTGCCTGCTTGCTTGCCTGTTTCAACCACCAGATAGTAAAATTATTGAAAATAAGGATTTCCCCTTGTCTTCATTTAAATCTCGAGTGAATCTCTAGCACAATACCTGGTGCAGAAGATGCTATATGAACTATAATGCAATCTATATTAAATAAGTAAAGTAGAATTGATCTGGCCATCTTCCCTCACCTTCATCATCTTCCTCATTTCCCCTAATCTTCCCTCATACCAAGTGGCAGCCCTGGTTTAATAATCTGTCCTCAAAATTCAGTTTAAGTCCATCTCAATGCCCTGGTTTCTCAGGTTAAATAACTAGGCAGACTGATTCATAAACTTCACCTTCTGTCATGCTGATCCAGATTAGAGGTGAATTCTATAATGGTTTTGAGGGAAAAGATACTGGGATGTATAACTGCAGGAAGCTCGTAGCACAGTTGAAGTTCAGTGGAAAATTCTATGGGCCCAAGGACCTGAAGCTTGCATCCCTACTACTTTCACTGTTTGTCATTTACACTGACACAATGATCAAACTACATCAATTCTATTTCTAAAATATCACTAGAATCTGAGTTTTCTCCACCTATACTGCTACTGCCCTAATTCAACTATTTTTTTCTTATAATCTTTTACCTACAAGTCTTTGATCACAAATTTCTTCTGTCACCCATCTTATACCATTCCCCACTCCCCACTGCACCCCATTTCACACACTGTAGCTTGATTTATCAATTAAAAACAAATAAATTAAGTAATTTTTTTTCAACATTTGTACTAGAACAGTTCTGCTTACTGCAAAAACAATCTATATAAGGTAATTCACAATTTGTTTTAGCAGTAAAATAATATTAATAATTAATAATTTATTGTTTTAAATTATTTCTGTAGTGGTGACCACTCCTCATGCAGCAAAAATTCTTAGAACTCACGGCAAGAATATTCTGAAAATCATTTTTGAAACTACTTTTTGCTTTAGTATATTTTGCTGTTACACTGAGCACCAGGTGTGATATCTGATATTTTTCTAGGAGTATCAAGTTATAAAAGAAGTGTAAATCAGTTCAGAATTATTTTTTATTTAGGTCATGAAATGAAGTCCATCTTAATATCAAAAAAAGTTGCTTAACCATTTGGTGTTCTGAAACGTATGGTTTAGACATCCACCACCAGGTGGAGCTACATAAGACTTTTTTTTTTTTTTCTTTTCAAGCTATTTTCCACACATTATATCAGAGAGAAACATTATGTTACTTTTCTGTTCTAAATTTTTTATTTTTGGCTGTACAGCCCTTACTGAATTGGAGGATTCCTTAATTTTTTCAGTTTTCCCCAAAACTTCCTACAATTCTGGAATGCTACAATTTGAGACTTTACTTCAGAAATTAAACTAAGACTTTCTTCCCTGTGGTGATAAAACAATAAAAAAAAGAAAAAGAAAAAGAAAAAAAAACACTCCCATGAGAGGTAACTACTTTTTCAAAATATTTAGTCTAAATTTTCTCTGCCAGGGAGCGGGGGCTAGCCCATCTCATTAACTGGCAAGTTAGCAGTTGAGACTGGGTCCCCAGGGAATAAACCAACATGGTTTTCTAGCCCAGCCTGGTATCCAGGACTGAAAGAGCCAAAGGGAAAGTCTAAGCTCAAGTCCTGGGAGAATTCTGGGGCTTAACATTCATAATGACTTGTATGATTTACATGCGAGAAAGCTGAAGTAGGTCATATGTAGGGTTTCAAGTAGAAAAAACTAGACAATAATTGGAATAGGTAAGGTATACATAAAGAGAATCCTGGGAGATGGGGGATAAATTTGCCACTATATTAGTTTTTACATAGATTGTAAACCTGACCAGCTAAAAGATATAGATAGAGTCAGATAGGTAATAATTTTAGATTCATTAGTACCCAAAATTGAAGTAATCTTAGAAATCATATAATGCAGTGATTTTAAAACAGGTTAATATGATTATTACTTCACAGAATTACTCATGTTGGTAAAGGGGATAAGGAGAGAGTTGAGTGACTGGGACTTGGTACTTTCTTCAATTCAACTAAGATGAGTTTTATTTGTTTAATTTACGATGTTTCCATGAAAGATTGCCCTTTTAGGAGAAAAAGCATTATTTATATGTATGCATAAATAATGAATGCATTATATATATGAGCATTTATATATATTTATAATTATATATTAGATATATTACATACATATAGTTATATAAATACTGCTCTTATAGAATTTTTATATAATTTTAAGAAAGAAAGACAGATACTGGGGTGTACAATTACAAGATGAATGGTTTGAAGTTAGCTTTGCTAGCTGGTCAAACTACTGCCCTCAGACAGAGATTGACTTCCCCCAAAGCATGTTTTAATAATCAGACAATAACACTGAAGTGAACTTTGATGATTCTTGAAAGAAGAGCTTACTGAGGGAAAAAGACCAGAGAAAGGGAGAGATGCTAGTCCCAATTGCAAATGTTGACCCACTTCTTAATTAAAGTGGTGTTCACTAATGTCCAACTATGTTTTAAGAATACTTCAGAGTATAAAATGATTCTGCATGCACTACTGTATTTAAAACCCATAACTTTCTGCTGGGACTTATCTTGTTTACCTACTCTATATCTTTTTTTCCCCCAAACTTTATTGAGGCATCATTTACAAATAAAATCTGTACATATTAGAGATGTAAAATATTATGTTTTGATATATGCATACATTGTGAAATGATTACCATAATCAAGCTTATTAACGTATTCATCACTTTACATATTAGTTTTTATGTGATGAGAACATTTGAGATTTCCTCTCAGCAAATTTCAAGCACACAATATATTATTATTAATCATGCTGTACATTAGATCTCCAGAATTTATTCAACTTATAACTGGAAGTTTGTGCCATTTGATCAACATTTCTTTTGCCCCCAGCCCCCAGCCCCTGCAACTACCATTCAACTCTCTATTATAATAAGCTTGACTCTTTTTTTTTAAATTTTACATGTAAGTGAGATCATGCAGTATTTTCCTTTATCTGTCTGACTTATTTAACTTAGCATAATGTCCTCAAGGTTCATACATGTTCACAAATGGCAGGGTTGTCTTCTTTTTTTAGAACTGAATAATACACATATGTCATTACATAATGGCATATTATATAATGGTATATTATTATATATTATATATTAGATAAAATTTATCTATCTATGTCACCATTTTCTTTTCCAGTCATCTGCCAACTGATGCTTAGTTTCTTTCCATATCTTGGTTATTCTGAATTATGCTTCAGTGAATGTAAAAGTAGAGATACCTCTTCAAGGTAATTTTATTCCCTATGGACATATACCCAGAGGTGAGATTGCTGGATCATATGGTAGTTCTATTTTTAATTTTTTGATGAGCCTCCACACTGTTTTCTACAGTGGCTGTACAAATTTATATTCCTACTAACAGTGTACAAGTTTCCTCTTTTTCAACATTCTCAACAACATGTTATCTTTTGATTTTTTGCAATAGCTGTCCTAACAGGTGTGAGATGATACATCATTGTGGTTGTGAATGCATTCTCCTGATAATTAGTGATGTTGACCATCTTTTCATATATTTGCATATCTTCTTTGGAAAACTGTCTATTCAGGTCCTTTGCTTGTTTTTAATTGTTTTTGTTGTTGTTTTGTTTTGTTTTGCTATTGTCTAAGTTTATTATATATTTTGGATATTAACTCCTTTCTATATACATGGTTTTCAAATATTTTCTAACCTTTCATAGGCTGCCTTTTTATTTTTATTTTTTTTTCGCTGTGCAGAAACTTTTTAGTTTGATAGTGTAACTTGCTTATTTGTTTTATTTTATTTCATTATTTTATTTTTATTTAGTTTAGTTTAGTTTACTTTCGTTGCCTATTCTTTTGGTATCAAATCCAGAAAATTATTGCATAGACCAATATCAAGGAAGTTTTCCTGTATGTTTTCTACTGGAAGTTTTGTGGTTTCAGGTCTTAGGTTTAAGTCTTTAATTCATCTTTAATCCATTTTGAGTCAATTTTATGTGTGGTATAACATAATGGTCCAATTTCATGCTTTTGCATTAGGATATCCAGTTTTGACAAAATCATTTATTGAAGAGAGTATGTTTTCCCCATGTGTATTCCTGGTTCCCTTGCCCAAATAGTTGCTCTGTGTCGGTAGATTTTCTAGGCCCTCTATTTTGTTCCATTGGTCTATGTGTCTTTTTTTATTTTATGCCAGTGCAAATACTGTTTTAATGACTATATGTAGCTTTGAATATAATTTTAAATCAGAAAGTTGATGTCTCCAGTTTTATTCTCCTTGCTCTAAATTGTTTTTATTAGAATTCTTATGTGGTTCCATGTGATTTTTATAATTTTTTATTTATTTCTCTTTAAGTACTATTAGAATTTTGATAGGGATTGCATTGCATCTATAAGTTGCTTTGGATAGTATAGACATTTTAACAATATTAAATCTTCTGATTCCTGCTCATGGAATATTTTTCCATTTATTTGTGTCATCTTCCATTTATTTTATTGGTGTATTATAGCTTTCAGTGTACAGATATTTGATTTCCTAAATATTTTATTCTTTTTGATTCTATTGTAAATGAAATATTTTTATTTTATTTGAACAGTTCATTGCTAATGTATAGAAATGTAACTGATTTTTATATATTGATTTTATATTCTGTAATTTTGCTGAATTTGTTTATTAACTTCAATAGGTTTTTTTTTTGTTTGTTTTTTTTAAGGGAGTCTTTATACTTTCCCGTATATAAGATTATATCATCTGCAAATTGAGATAATTTTATGTCTTCCTTTCTGATGTGAAAGACTTTTATTTCTTTTCTTGTGTTACTGTTCTGGCTAGGACTTCCATATTATGTTGAATGAAAGTGGCAAAAATGGGTGTGTTTGTCTTATTCTTGACCTTAGAGAAAAAGCTTTGGCTTTTCACCACTGAGTATAATGTTAGTTGTGGATTTATCCTATATGGTCTTTATTATGTTGAGTAGGTTCCTTCTATATCTATTAATAATTTGAGAGTTTTGACCATAAAAGGATATTAAATTTTGTCAAATGCTTTTATTGTCTGTATTGAAATAATCCTGTAATTATTTTTATTCTCTATTTTTTTAAATATGTGTGTCACATATGATTCAATCTCTACTCATTATTGGTCTGTTTAGACTTTTTACTTTTATGATTCAGTCTGGGTAAGTTGGTATTCTAATCTCTATTTCATTTATTTTGGACCTGATCTTTGCTATTTTCTTCCTTCTGCTAACTTAAGGGAATAGTTTGTTCTTTTCCTAGTTACATAAAGTATTAAGTTAGATTGTTTATTTGAGATACTTACGTTTTTCTTAATGTAGGTGTTTATCACTATAAAATTTTCTCATAGAACTACTTTTACATAAGTTTTGGTGTGTTGTGTTTGTAATCCTACTTGTTTTGAGATAGTTTTGATTTTTATTTCTTCTTTGACTTATTGGTTATTTAGGAATGTGTTGGTAACTTTCACATCTTTGTGAGATTTTCAGTTTTTCTCCTGTTATTGGTTTCTAAATTTTATAACACTGTGGTCGGGAAAGATACTTGATATAATTTTAATCTTAAATATATGAAGCCTTGTTTTGTGGTCTATCATGTGATCTACCTTGAAGAATGTTCCATGAACCCTCAGGAAAATGTATATTCTGCTACTGTTAGATGAAATTGTCACTAGAACGGTTTGGTCTAAAATGTGTTTCAAGTACAGTTTTTTCTTATTGGTTTTCTGAATGAATGATCTATTTATTGTTGAAACTGTGGTATTGAACTCTCCTGCTGCTACTGCTCTGCTATCTATTTCTCCCTTCAGGTCTATTAATAGTTGCTTTATATGTTTAGGTGCTGCAATGTTGGGTGCATATTTATTTATAATTGTTATATCTTTTTGGTCAATTGACCCCTTATTAATATATAAATGACTTTGTTTGTCTCTTGTGATAGCTTTTACTTAAAATTTATTTGTATGATATAAGTATTTCCATTCTAACTCTCTTTTGGTTGCCATTTGTATGGGATACTTTTTTCTATCCTTTTACCTCCAGCCTTGGTGTGTCCTTGTAGTATGTGTGTCCTTATAATTAAAGTGAGTCTTTTGTAGGCAGTAGATAATTGGGTCTTGTTTTTGTATTAATTTAGCCACTGTCTTTTAATTAGAGAATTTAATCCATTTATATTCAAAAAAATATTTAATAGGTAAGGACTTACTATTGCCATTTTGTTGTTTTCTGAGTGTTTTGCATTTCTTTTGTTCTTTTCTCTTTTTTCATTGCTTTATTGTGATTTACTTCTTTAGTGGTATGTTTGGTTTCTTTATCTTTTTTGTATTTGTGATTTTTGCTCAGTGGTTATCATGAGGTATAAATAAAATACCTTATAATTATACCTGTCTACTTAAACTGATAAAAACTTAACTTTGATGGCATGCATACTTTATTCCTTTTACTCTGCTCATTTTTATATTTTTTGGTATGCCAGTTTACATCTTTTCATATTCTGTATTCATTAGCAAATTATTATAACTATAGTTATTCTTAATGCTTTGTCTTCTATCCCTTATACCAGAGTTAAAACTGGATTACCTTTCACCACTACAGTATGAGAGTATTCTGAATTTGAGTATATACTAAGTTTTATCAATGGGTTTTTTATTTTACTATGTTTTCATATTATTAATTAATGTCTTTTCATTTCAGCTTGAGGAACACTTTTTAGTATTTCTTATAAGGCAAGTTGAGTGATGATAAATTCCTTTGACTTTTGTTTGTCTGAGAACATTTCTATTTCTCCCTCATTTCTTAAGAACAACTTTACTTGGGTGCCAGTTTTTCATTTTCTTCCAGCACTTTGGGTGTTTCATTCACTCTCTTGATCTGTGACCACATTTTCTGTGACAAATTTGCTGATAATCTTATGGGGATTTCCTTTTATGTGATAATTCTTTTCTATTTTGTTCCTTTCAAAATTCTCTTTGCCTTTGATTTTTGACAGTTTGATCATAGTATGAATTGGCAAAATCTTCTTTGAGTCTAACCTGATTGGGAATCCTTGAACTTCTTATATCTGATATTTGTATTTTCCCTATAGTTGGGAAATTTTTAACTATTATTTCTTTAACCCTTTTTTCCCTCTTCTCCTTCTGATATTCCCATGCTGTGTATATTCACCTACTTGAGGGTGTCCCATAAATTTCATAGGCTTTCTTCACTCTTTATATTATTTTTCTTTTCATTTCTGTAAGTGGGTAATATCAAATAACCCACACCTGAATTTCTTCTGCTTGATCAAGTTTCACTATGACATTCTTTACTGCACTTTTAAATTCACTTATTTTATCCTTCACGTCCATTATTTCTATTTGGTTCTTCCTTTAAAAATAATTTCTATCTTTTTATTGAACTTCCCATTTTATTCATTTGTTGTTTTCTGATTTTATTTAGATGTTTATCAGTGTTCTGTTATAGCTCATTGAACTTCCTTAAAACAATGATTTTGAAATCTTTGGCAATTTGTAGATCTCTATTTCTTCAGGGCCGGTTGATGGAAAATTATTGTGCTCCTTTGATGGTGTCCTGTTTTCTTCATTTTTATGTTTTTGTTTTTTGGGTTTTTTTTTTTTCGCAATTTTATATTGATGTCTATGCATTTAAATGAATAGTCATATTTTCCAGATATTATGAACCGGGTTGGGAAGAGAAAGACCTCTACCAATAAGTCAATGTGAGGGCATTGGCTGGGTAGGGTGCAAGTGATTCTGTTTACGGGAAGTTGTATGTACAACTTTCCATGTAGCCATCAGTTGAGTTCAGCATCACCAGAGATTGCAGCTATCCTCAGTAGCCAAGGATGTGGGTGTCTTCAGTGGCAATTCGGGCTGTTGGGATCTTTGGTAATGAATGTTGCTGGGGTCCTTTTGACATCCTTTTTTTCCCATGAGGCAAGTCATGGTCAAGGCGATTTCCCTTGGCTGCATCTGTTTGTAGGCACACTTGCCTTTGCAGTGATACTAGTATCTATGCATGGGTGCCTATGGAATGGTCATAGAGTTGGAGCCTGGAGTATGGGCATGTGTGAAAGGACTACAGTTCTAGTGCTGTCATGACTCTAGTTCCTAGAGTAAGGTGTCTCTGCTACAGCATCAGTAATAGTGTAAGAGATGTAGGTATTTATGGAGTGGCCACATGAATCTGGAATGTGGATGTGTGCAGAATAAATGTGGGATACATCAGAGTTTGAGTTAGGGGCAATCTGGTCCCATGGCAGACAATAGTGGTTCCTTCTTGTGTTCAACATCCCATTGTCAGTAGGATATGAGCGAGTGATGGCTATTGGTTACTTCAGTGGCAAAAGCTGTCAGTGTCCTCTATGCAGCAGGTCACTGGGGTCTATGCTAACAAACATTACTGGATACTCTTCTATTCTTTGTTCCTAGTCATTTCCAGATGTCTTAGCTATGCAGATCTCAGCAATGCTTTCTGTGTGGTTATTCTGTTTTAAGTTCCACTATGTAGGTGTAGGTTCTTAGTTGCACTCTTGGACCCTCCCAAGGCTATTTTCATTTGTTAATAGTGCTCTAATTTTGTATATGTGTGTGTGTATGTGTGTGTGTGTGTGTATGTGTGCTCATGCACATGGGCATACTGGGAGGAGACAAAGACTGGCATCACTTTTCCACCATCTTGCTGACATCACTATGACTTACTTTATCTTTAGTTATTCTGATTGTTGAGTTAGTACTATCACCCTTACTAGTTTATACCCTCCTTTTTCATTTATGAATTTTCTTCTCACTCCTAGCAGTTTCTGGCTTATAGTAGACTTCATGAACACTTGTAGAATATCAAATATCCAGTGCCTGGCATATAGTAGGCACTCAAAAACTTTATTTATTTATTTTACTATATAATTGGTTTGGATAAAGCATTATAATGGACAGCAAAGCATGTCCTTTAGCCTTCAGCAGCAAGAGTCATTTCTTTTAATCTCCTAAAGCGGGTTTAACTAATATACCTGCTCCAAATGTTCACTTCCATATAGGAATAGGGAGTCTATTCCTGGAATAAACTAAATTCATAGGCTCCATGAGGGCAATAGCTTTGCCTAGAGCACCTTGCTGACATTTATTCAGAGAAGGAAACCACCCTAGCATCAAAATGAGCTGAGCAAGTTGTAGGTGTTACAAATTAGGACTCTCATTTGGAAACCCACACAACACACACCAACAAAAAACCTCATAGCTAGCTAGTCTTAAGCTAAATGCACAGATGTGTGTGGGGAATTTCTTAAATAGCAGGGGTGGGTTGTAAGTTTAGACTTCGATATTTCAACTCTGTGCTATGGGGGTGTGGATAGCAAAGAAAAAAAACTAAAGTAGAATTTTAGGACACTTTAAGTTGGCATATGAAAGTAGGAATAACTAAATATACAACATTTAGAGAATATCATACTTCCTTTGACATAACATTTAGATAGAAAGATAGATTAATGTGTATGTGCAACACACACACACACACACACACACACACACACATACACATACACTACCTATATTATATTTAATGTTTCCTTCCCTATTCTTGGGCAGAAAAAGAAATGCTGAATTTATTTGCATTTCCAGTGCCAAAGAAAAGGAGAGAAGCCCCAAATATACATGCAATTGGAAGTCATTATATAATAATAGAAGAATGTACTTTTTTTCCTTTAAGAGGAAAACTTGATGTTTAGTGTTCTATCTGCTATTGAAGATACATATGTCTCTGGGAACCAAAAAGAGGAAGTAAGACCCCCCCATTGCATAATT
The DNA here is from genome assembly GCA_004026885.1 of Lyroderma lyra. Taxonomy (NCBI): domain Eukaryota; kingdom Metazoa; phylum Chordata; class Mammalia; order Chiroptera; family Megadermatidae; genus Lyroderma; species Lyroderma lyra. The sequence goes on along the minus strand of PVJL010000780.1, from coordinate 119,514 downwards.
GGTCCTTCTTGTCAACTAGGCATTGCCAAATTAGAGTTCTTAGTTCCCAGAGAGGTAAATACTTTACCAAAGGCCACAATAAAGTTTCTTATGGACTTGAAGTTGTACTTACCACCTGCTTTCTTCTGGACCCTCATGCCAGTGGATCAAGGCAAAGTAAGAGATTGATGTAATAAGGATGCAATCAGCCCAGATTATTAGGAGTGGTGTTTTCTCTATATAATGTAGGCAGAAAGGAGTATGTTTGGAACTGCCATGTTGCTTCCATACCCAGTAGTAATAATTATTGAACAACAGCAGCAACTATATCCTAGGAAGACAACTAAGGGTTTAGACCTCACAAGGTAAGTGACTCAAACCAGACAATGTGCTGGTCAAAGATATAGAAACCCTAGAATAATAGTTGGAGAGGAGGAACATGGTGACAAATATCAACTACAACCTTGCCACTGCAGTGGGGATTGCAGTATGTTTCAATAACTCTCTTACCTTAAATCTTAACAGCTAAGTGACATTAAGTGGCCAACATTTAGAAGGAAACTTGATGACAGATTGGGTAAAAGTGAAGCCATCCTGTTCTCACCAAAATGGAGACTACATATTAGGGTATACAAGTCAGATGTGATATGTCACATGAGAGATCTGAATGGTGTACAGGGTGGTCTCCATCATGTCTCATTTATGGACCATTTCCAACCCCTTTGACCTCACCTCTCTTGTTATGGTTACAGCTGAGTGGCTCCACAATTTCATGCATATGAAATTTCACAATACCTTGTCTTCTACCCACACTATTCATTTTTTACCTCCCACCCTGTAACTTCCATATTGTCATTAATGAGAAGCTGTGGGATTCCACTTAAAGCCACATATGTGTGACCCAGAAGTATGGGGAATTTAATAAATTATAGGGAAAGTATTTGATCAATAGAAAAATGTTGGAACAAAACTGATTCCCTTTTTCTCAGCATGAACAGGCTGTCCTGATCTGCAGGTTATATGACTTCAGGATAGTCTCTTGGGATTGACCTATCAGTCACACTTACTGGCAAATTACTCAATAATAATCCTGTATTAGCTCTCCCTCTTTCTTTTATACTCTCCTCTGTCCTTTGTTCTTATGCCATAGGATCCCCCTTCCTAATAAATAAATAAATAACATAAAAGCCTTTTTTTAATATAAAAGCCTTTTATATATGTCTAACTATCCTGAGGAACCCAGGCTAGGACACATGGACAAATGCTTTCAGTCAATTTACACAGACAGTAATTAGAAGATGTCTCCATCTCACCAGAAGAAAGAGCTCTGGAGCCCACCAAAGGGCTTTTATCAATGAAAAGTTTCTTCTTCAAGCATTTTAGGAAGTTATACACTGAACTTTTATCTGATACAATACCAAAAAGAAGTTTCTAACCTGGCTCTGACACTTGTCCTAGTTTTAAGGCTGATTTTCTTTCTTTTTATTGAAGAGAAAATAACACATAGAAGCAGAGGCAGATTCAAAAGAAGAAAAAAAAGATAAGAAGAAGGCCATTCTTCACTAAACAGTACAAAGTAACTATGTACGTGTTAGTGGTGTGTGAAACAGGGTCATCACCTCCTATTTTGGCCATCTAGTTAGATGAGTACTTGGGCTAATCGGACAGGTCTCAGACTAGATCATCATCATCATCATCATCATCATCATCATCACAACAATAAAATATCATTAGGTTAATGTAGAAATAAAAGAGATTCTGTGAAAGTAAGGGCCTCATTATATGTAAATCTCTGTAGATAAAGCTACTGCTGTTATAACTTCTCAACCTAGAGATTCTTAGCTTCTCTCTGTGGGCTTCCCAGGAAAGCAAGATTACAGGGGAGGCATGCATTTTGAGAAGACTTGTGTCTTATGCTCTCTCCTCTACTTCCTGCCTGTTTTTATGCATGTCCTTTCATTCCTCAGAGCTTCAAATTCTTCATGAGTAGAATGAGGATAATAATGACTTCTGTATATACTCCTCACAGATGTGTTTTGAAGATCAGTAAGATAATGTTTGTGAAAGCACTTTATTAACTATAAAGATCAGGATAAATATTAGTTGCTATTAATATTATCCCCTATTAGCTAATTAAGGCATTTTCCTAGTTGGAGAGGTGATTGTTTCACATTATACTTGGCTAAGCAAGTTACAAGTATGTAATTGCCTCCTTGAGCTATTAATAATTAGGTTGCAGTAAAAACTTTATTTTCTGCAGGTTGTCAGGCTGAAAATATCTTCTTATATTACCACTGTGGGCTTTATGATTACCAAAGCCTTGTGGGACATATCTAGTTCATTGAGAGCAGACGTACATAGTGATGGGCTACTTCTTCAAACACTAAATTTCTTTAATAATAATAATGATGATAACAATAACAACTCTAAACCAAGGATGAAGTACAGCTCATTTTAAGCTGACACCTCATCAAAAAAATATACAGATGGCAAATACATATGCAGAAAGATGCTCCATATCATGCCGTCAGAGTAATGCAAATAAAATAAGATGCAACTATACAACTGTTAAAAGGACAAAAATCTGGAATGCTGACAACACCAAATGCTAACAAGGATGTGGAGCAACAGACACTTTCATTTGCTGCTGGTGGGAATGCAAAATGGTAGTCACTCTGAAAGACAGTTTGGCAGTTTCTTACAAAAGTAACATATTCTTATCATATGATACAAAATTGTGCTCCCTGTTATTCATGCAGAAGAGTTGAAAACTTATATCTACACAAATATCTGCACATGAATTTGCAGCAGTTTTATTTGTAATTGCCAAAACTTGGAAGTAACATCCTTAAGTAGGTGAATGGATAAATAAACAGTGCTACATCCAGACAACAAAACATCATTCAGTGCTAAATAGTCATGCACTATCAAGGCATGAAAAGACATGGAGTAACCTTAAGTGCATTTTAATAAGTGAAAGAAGCCAATCTGAGAAGACTACATACAATATGACTACAACTATTTGACATTGTAGAAAAGGTAAACCTGTGGAGACAATATGAAGATCAGTGGTTACTAGGGTTATGGGGATGGAGAGATGAATAGATAGAGCACAGAAGTTTTTAGGGCAATAAAAATACTCTGTGTGAAATTATAGTGATAGATATATGAGGGCTGTCCAGAAAAAATCCAAGCATAAATGCCTTTATTCTTCATAGTATTGCATGGCTGGATACTTTGCAGGCAGCCCTCATATGTCATTATTCATTTGTTCAAAGCCATAGAATGTACATCAAAAGTGAACCCTATGGTAAACTATGACCTTTTTGTGATAATGATGCATGAACATATGTTTGTCCTGTTGAATAATGTTGATAATGATTGAGGCTTTCCCTGTGAGGAGGGAAGGTATTTATGTGAAATTCCTACTCCTTCCTCTCAATTTTTTGTAAACCTGAAACTACTATAAAAAATAAAGTCTTAAAAAATTATTATACCCATTTATTTTATATTTAACCTTGATTTCTTTTTGTTAAATATGATACTAGGAGGTACAGAAAAATTGGAGATATGTCTACACAGTTCTCACTTATATTGATAATATCTTTAATTGTTGCACAGTTAGAAAAGCTGTCTCTGAGTCAGACAAGTGATATTTAAATTCATAAGACTATGCACTTCCTCTTATAAAGTACTTGAAACAATTGTAATCCTATCAATTAAAATAAAATAAATTAGATGAACATAACAAATAAATAAAAATAAGAATGAAGGAAAATTTGCTATCAATAATGACAGACTAGATTGTATCAGTGTAACTCTCAGATAACAATAAACATTGGATAAAATCAAGAAAAAAAACAGTAAAAGGCACTGAGTGACAAAAAAGTAGGCAGATTTGGAGGGAAGTCTGACCTTGAAAGAAGGGAAATATGCTGGGTAAACTTTGCATCAATGCAGCTTTCTGCCTGAGGGTATGCTCCAGTTTGCACTCCATACTGCAGTTAGAATCTAGGCACAAAGCCAATATTTGAAGAGAAAAGGACAGTATTTTAGGCTCCTGGAGTGCCTGAAAAGTAAAGTTTGGAATTCTGGGAAAGAAGGATTCACAGAGGAAGAACTGCAAAAATCTGCATATTACTCCACCCAAGTCCTTGACTGACCCCTGAACTACATACATCAGAATAGAATCCAGAGAGCCCATAGGAAAGCAAGAGTTGAAAGGATGAAAGAACTCTGCAGAGATTTCACCTGCTCCCAAAGACAGAGGAAAAGAGTTTAAACTTTGATTCAAGCCAACTTAATTGACTGCCGGAACAAAAATTATCATGGGTTATTGGAAAACATGATATTAGTGTCGCCACAATATATTAGGAAAATATCCAATATAATATATTAAAAAAATGATCAGACATATAAAGAAACAAGAAAATATAATCAAATTTTTAAAAAATCAGTATAGACAAACTCCAAGATGATACAAATGTTAAAATTAGCAGACAGCAACTTTAAAGCAGATATTATAAATATGTTCAAGCACTTAAAAAGAAGCACAGTTATAATGAATGAACATATGGCAAATACTGGCAGAGAAATGAAAACTTAAAAAAAAAGAATGGAGTGGAAATTCTGGCCCTAACATTTACAATATCTGAAATAAAATAGTCACAGTATGAACTTAACAGCAGATTGGAGGTGGCAGAATAATGTGTAAGTGAACTTCGAAATACTTCAATAGGAAATTCCAAGTCTGAAGAACAAAGAGAATAAAAAATGATAGAAGAAAATAAAATAGGAACATAATCTCAGTTACCTGTAAGACAATTTCAATTAGTCTAACATATATGTAATTAAAATCTCATTTCAAAAAGGTATATGTGGACTGGAAAAAAAATTTAAATGATAACCTTTTCTTTTACAATTTTTCTAAATTTGCTGAAAAATATAACTTGTAAGTCCAAGATAAAAAAACTCCAAGAAAGCCACTAAACATCAACGATGACAGGTTCAAATAAAGCATCCATAGGTATCTCATAGTCAAACCTCTGTAAATTAAAGATACTGAGACAACATGGAATGTGGACAGAGAAAAATAATCCACTGCATACAGCAGAACAATGCAAACATTGCCTCTCTTTGGCTAATACCATTAAAATAACTATGGCTCTCTAATACTGGTGTGAAATGTATGAAGTAAAAATATTTTAATTATATGCCACATGTTGAGAACTTTTTTTTTAATTAATCAAGCTTTAATAGTCATTTACAATGAGGGAGTATTTACCCTAACATAAAGGCCGTATAAGTTGTAATTTATTTAAATTCCATTGGGAGCATTCTTTCCAGACCGGACCTACCACTGAACACAGCCCTGCTAAGTGTTCTAACCAATCAGCTTAGTGCTGGCCACTGCACTGTTCCACATGTTTCAAAGAGTGCCAAGACTCTGGTTAAAAATCAGAATTAAAAACTGAAGATTGTTTTGAAAATCCTCACATCTCCCTATGAAAGTTTCATGTTATATATAGTAGTTTTAATCTTCTTGCTTCCAAATTTTTATCAGAAACATAAGAAATTGGAAGATGATAGAATAGCATCTCTAACAAAATCTATTAGCAATGTTTTATATCCAAAAGTGTATGTATGAAATATCTTTCAAAAATGAAGCAAAATAAAAAAATTTGATAAACAAGAATGAGAGCATCTTCTTCCAGTAAACATGTACTACAATAATTTAGAAGAAACTTTTTCAGATTGAGGAATTTAGATATCAAATTGAAATGTGGCTCTAAAGAAAAGAATGGAGAGGAAAAGATGATAAATATATGAGTAAATATAAAAGACTCTATTTTCCCTATATAATTTATTTAAAAGACATGATTGTTTAAAGCAACATATCATAACACTAGTCCTGGGGTTTGTATAATAATGTATATATAATAAGTAAGACAACACAATGTATCAGATAATGAAACTATACTATTTCAAAGTTTTTATGCATTTATAGTATGCAATACTGCCTCTAAGTACATAATAAGTTAGAAATATATATTGTATATCTCAGAAAAACCACTAAAAAATAGTACAAACACACACACACACACACACACACACACACACACACACACTCACTAAGAAAGATTAAAATAGAATGGTAACATTTATCTGATTAACTCAAAAAAATAAATGTGGAAAAAGGCACAAATAGAAAACAAATTAAAAAATTGGGAGGTCTAACTCCAACCACATTAATAATTACATTACAACAAAACAGATAAAACACTCCATTTTTAGACTGAAAGGAAAATGTCAGACTGGATATAAAGGCAAAACCAGCTAATCATCATGTATAATAGATATATTTAAATATAAAGATAAATTTAGATTAAAAGTAAAAGGATAACAAAAACACATAATATATTCAAACAGTAAGCATTAAAACACTGGAATGGCTGTTTCAGTATAAAACAAAATGGACTTCAAGGAAAGAAGTATTTCCACAGATAAAGAGGGACATTTTATCATTATATAAAGGTCTATTTATTAAGAGGACATAATAATCCTGAATGACTAAGCGTCTAATAGTAGTGCTTTGAAATTCATAAAGGAAAAACTAATAGAACTAAAGAAATATAGCTAAATTCATAATCATTGCTTGGAGATCAAAAAAAAAATACTCCCAGCAGTTAATAGAAAACCTACAAAAAACAATCAGTAAATACATAGATGTTCTAAATAATCAAATATATTGACTCAATTGACATTTATGGAACAATTCACTTAATAGTTGCAGAATAAACATTATTTTCAAGTGCATATAGAACATTCACTGAGATAGGCCATATGCTGTGTCATAAAGCAATACTCAATATAATTAAAAATTGAAATATTTCAGAGTATGTTCTTTGGCTACAAACATTAGATAGCAATAACACATTATCTAGAAAATCTCCAAGTATTTGAAGGTTTGACAGCTCACTTCTAAATGACCCATACATTAAAGAATAAGTCCTATGGAAAATTATAAAATATTTTGAACTAAATTATAATGAAAATATAATATATTATAATTTATGAGATGTATTAAAACAGTGTCTAGAGGTCCATTTTTAAATTTTAAATGTTTACCTCAGATAATAATAAAGATAACAAAACCAATATCCTAAGCTTCTGTTTTACAATGATAATAAAAATTGAAAAAAAATAAAAATAGTAATAAACGGAAAGAAGGTAGAAAAAAGTAATAAAAAACCAGCAATAAATAATATTAAAAATGCAAGCAATTAGTATAGGAATAGTTGGTTGTTTGCAAAGAACAATATAACAAACTCCTTAAAGAAATAATGGAAAAAGAGAGCACACAAATTGCTATTATCAGGGGATATCAATACCAATCCTAACACACTAAAAACTAATGGAATATTACAAATAATTTTTTATGCAAACAAAGTTCAAAACAAGTGGATAAATTTCTTGGTAAAAAATTCACCAAAAGTGGCATAAAATAAAGTAGAAAATCTGCAAAGCACTAAACCTATTTAATATGTTGAATTTACTACCAGAAGACTTCATACAAAGAAACTTTAGTGCCATAATGATTCCCAGGGCTTATCCTATGGAAGAAATAACCCCAAATTTACACAAACTCTTTTGGGTAATGATGAGAAGGGACCATTTTCAAATCACTTTAAGAAGCAAGGAACATCCTGATATCAAAACCTGATATAGATATTAAAATAAGATATTATAGACCAATTAACATAGAAGCAAACATTCTTAATAAATTGTCAAATTAAACCCAGCCATACCTAAGAACTGGCATACATTATGAGTCTTGCATATTTCCATTCTATCACGTACATTGTATTTATTGGCAGAATACCAAATGGTCGTCTACTCCCCTCCAAGATCAGAAACATAGCAAGGGTGTTCACCCTCACTAACTCTATTCATCATTGTACTAGATGTCTTAGTCCATATAATAAGGCAAGAAAATAAAAGGCAGAAAAATTGGAAAGGATAAAGTAAAACTGTATTCAAATAATATGTTACTAAAATAATTGCATGCCAAGGATTTTATAAAGCAACTATTAAAGCTGATATACCTATTTGTAACAAGGTGGGCAGGTACAAAATAAATTTAGCATAATTCATTATATTTCTTTATAATAATCACAAACAATTAATAAATACATGTTTAAAAACTAATTCCAGTTACAATGGCATCAACTCACAAAAATAGAGATAAATTTAATATAAGAATGTAAGACTGAGCAAATTGAAAGAGCCTAAAAAAAAGAAAGCTATGCCACAATAATGGATGGAAACACTCAATTTTGTTCAAATACTAATTCTCACCACATTGGTTTATACACTGATACAATCTCAGTCATCATAACCACAGATATTTTAAATTGAAATCAATAAGGTGATTCTAAAATTTATATGAACACACAAAGGACTTAGAAAAACAAAAATGACTCTGAAAATGAACAAAATTGGAGAATTTAGACAAGCTGATGTCAAGATTCACTGTACAACTACAGTGATCAAGGCAGTACTGCATAACATAAAAATAGACAAATAGCTCAGTGGAATAGTATGGTAAGTATGGAAATAGATCCTCAGTTACATAATTGATTTTCAATTAAAGCACCAAAATATTTCACTGGAGAAGGAACAATCTTTACAACAATGTGTTAGAACTACTAGAAACCACACACAAACATTGTTTCAAAATGAATAAGGAAACTCAACCTAGAAGCAAGCTAAAAATAAAAGCATCTAGAAGGAAATAGAAAAACTTTTCAGATGTTGGGATAGCTGACTTTTAAGGATAAGACACAGAAATTGGTAACCATAAAATTAAAAAAAAATCAGACTTTATTTAAATTAAACTTTCCATTCATAACAAGATTACATTAAAATTTAATAAGAAATACACATGCTGCCAGAAAATACATGCATGTATGTATGCATATACATACACACACGTACATGCACACACAGACACATATGTGTATATAGATAATGAAGAACTTTTCCTAGACTATATTAACAACTACAACTCAATAATAAAATGATAAAAATATACAATAGAATGAAGGATGAAAAAGACTTGAACAGACATATGCAAATGGCCAATGGCCGATAATTATATGAAAAAATTCTCATCATTACTCATTAAAGAAACACAAATTAAATTTATAATGTGATACCACTGCTTACTTACTTAGATGACTGAAATTAAAAAGGCTGATAATATTAAATATTGTCAAGACTGTGAGCAGTAAGAACTCTCATACATTGCTTGAAGGCATATTTCGTAAAAGAGGTTTATACAGAATATTCATAGAAGATTTATTATTAAAAACCCAAAACTGGAAACAATCCAAAAGTTTATGAGGAAAATAATGATTAAAAAAAAAACCAAAATAAAATTTAAAAAACATGGTTATTCTCACAATACAATACTATTCAATGATTAAAAAGCAAGAGTCTACTAATATATGCCAAAATCTGGAAGAATCTCACAGATATTATGCTTAGTGAAAGAAGACAGATACAAAAAAAGAATGTATTTTATGATCCTATATACAAGTTTTAGAGAAGGAAAAACTCATGTTATAGTTTTAAAAAAAGTTTGCCTGTGGTGGCAGGGGCAAGGAGGGAATGAGAATTGACTGAGAAGGGGCATGAGGAAACTTTCTAGAATGATGGCAACATTCTATATATTGATTGGAGTGATGATTATATAAGTATATGTGTATATACATATATATAAATGTCATCAATGTGTACACTCACATGTAAATTTTAATTTATGTAAATTATATTGAAACAAATTTATGTTTATGCAAAGAAAACACATACTGCATAGAGCAAGCTTGTCCAACCCCCAGCCCGAAGGCCACATGGGACCCAGTACAGCTTTGAATTCAGCCCAATGCAAATTTGTAAACTTTCTTAAAACATAATGAGATGTTTTTGTGATTCTTTTTAGCTCATCAGCTATTGTTAGTGTATTTTATGTGTGGCCCAAGACAATTCTTCTCCCAATGTGGCCCAGGGAAGCCAAAAGATTGGACACTCCTGGCACAGAGGATAGCAGCAGTATAAATGATGGCTGACTTCTCACCAGAAAGTAGTCTTTAGTGTGTTAAAGATGAACAAACCAAAATTGTCTACCTCACATTTTATATTCAGTGAATCTAGCTTTCAAAATAAAGATATTTTCAGATAAAATCTGAAAACAATTTGTTTCCAGCTGACCTACACTATTAAAAACTTTTCAAAATGCTAACTGAAATTATTCAGGATGAAAAAAAAAGATACCAGATGGGGCTCTGGATCAGTAGGAAGAAATGAAGAACATCAGAACAGATAAATATCTGAGTAAATATAAAATGACTTTTTAAAAGTACTTTATCTTTACAGTTTTAAATTTAAAATACTATTAACTACTAAAAATAACAATATATTATGATGTATATGATACGTGGAAGTGAAATGTAAGATAACTTGTGTATGAATTGGGACAAGGCAAAAATGGAATTACATTAGGATTCCATCAAATAATATTCCATAATATTATTTGAAGGTAAACTGTGAATATTTAAAGATGTTCATTATAATCTCAAAAGCAACAACTAAATTGTAACAAAATTATTGAGCTAAAAATCCAATTCAGAGAATAAAAAGGAATACTAAACAATGTGATTCACTATACCCACAGAAAAGGTAGGAAAGACTGTAATAGATGAATAAAGAATAAATGGGACCAACAGAAACCTTAAATCATATCAATAATTACATTAAATAAAAATGAGCTAAATAGTTCAATTAAAAGGGACAGATTGTCCAATTGGATTTTTAAAAGACCCAGCTCTATGCTGTTTACAAGAAACACACATTAAATATAAACCAGTTGAAAATAATAGAGTAAAAAAATAGGTACATTATACAACATTAAACATAAGAAAGCTGGGTGTCTATATTAATATTCAACAAAGTAGACCTTAAAATATAAAGCAGTACGAAAGATAAAGAGGGAGATATTATAATGAGAAAAAAATCAGTTAAGAAGGTATAATAATCCCAAATGTCTGCACCTAATAAGAAAGAGATAGAACCCTTATTTGTTCTGGATGTTAATGTGATTGGAGACAATGCTGGAAATTTTGTTAACTATAACATTAATTAGGAAGGACTGCAGCCTTAGGTTGCAGCCACCACTTAGAACTAACTGCAAAGTGAAGAGATAGTAGGAATGTATGCATCTATAGCCGTGCTTGCACTATGAAATTCTCAGTCATATTTTACTGGATCCTGCTTTACCTCTCCATGTCCAGATGCAAGTGAATCAGTTCATTTTTTAATCAGTTAAGCCAATTGTTTGCAAATTTCTAGTATTTATAATCAAAGGCATCATATTAAAAATATGAAATATCAACATGGAATTACTAACTGAAATAAATACATAAAATAAACACAATCCTGCAAATGAATTAGAAAATCAGTTCCCATCAGTAAATACTGAGGAATCTGAGAGTCTCTGAGTCACTTCCTGCACAAAGGTTATACTGGCAAAGCACTGAGCTTTTTCTGGGACTCGTAGGGAAGAATATGGAGTTTATGATCATCAAAGATAATGTTTTACATTCTTCCTTTTGAATATTTTAATTGTAAATAAACCAGTATTTTTGAGTCAAACAGAGATACTTGATTAAACCCTTATTTATTCTTCAAATCACTCTAATATCCGTGCCAGAGTTAACCTCTCTGACTATGGCCAGTCAAAATGAACTCTCTTGGCCATGCAGCTTTTCTTTTTCCATCCTTATTTCTGTTACTCTGTGTTGTGATTTTTCCCCCACCCCCATTTATCATTTCAACCAATCCGTATTATGCTACTTGACAATAAGGTTCATGCTTTATATACCTTCATATTCATCATATGGGGTTTAGTGCCTGCTTGAGTGAACATTTGTTGAAATAAATTGAACTGAACCAAATCAGATGAAATCAAATCAGCAAACTTAAATATCTGTGCCAATATCATTTTTTTCAAATCTACTATTAGGGTTTCTTGTACCTACATGTGTAGGTGTATAGTTAAGTTTTTTTGTTTTTAATTAAAAGCAATGGGGGGCAGGTCTGATAAGTTACATCCAGTAAAATGAGTTTATTAAGGACATGTGTGTGTAAATAGTGAAAGGGCCAGAGGAACCTGAAATATTTGTTTCTCTGTTTCTTGGGAACCCTAAGCATAGAGCTGTCTATTGACATCTAGCAGAAGCAGGTGTTCATGACCTACAATTCAGTGATCTGCTATTAATATGCATTTACTACTTCTGATGAAAAATGGAGACATTTAAAAAAAATTAAAGCATTGACATGGCATTTAAATTACTCATGTACTCACCACTCAGACTTGACAACTGATAACATTGCTATATTTGCTTCAAGTCTCTGTTTTCCTAAAAGAAACAAAACACTACAATAAAGTTGAACACCTTTTCATTCAATGTGTCCCTCCTCTCCAGAAGCAGCCACTACTACGATTTTAGAGTGTACCATTTTTACTTGCATACGGGGTGCCAAAAACTTACATGCACATTTTAAGAGATGTTATCTATGTATTATTTTTTGAAGAAGAGTTGAATTACAGTAGCAATGTGTAGAATGGCATTCGTTTAAAAGGTGGCATTAATCAAATGGATGCTAGCATCACCATGTGACAGGCAGCACAGTCAAAGAGAATGACGGAAGCACGGTTGTCACTTGAGGAGTGCACGACCATTTTGAAGTAGTATTTGAAATTCGAAAACATTGTTTGAAGTTCTCCCACATTCTCCTGACTTAATGCCCCTTGACTTCTACCAATGAAGGACCTTAAAGGATGGGGTGTGCCACAGAAAACCGGCTACACTGGCGGCACTTTGGGAAGAAACTGAAATGGCATGTGCAGCGATACAAGTGGACACTTTGGTCAGTGTTGCTCAAGCAGTAGTTGATCGTGATCAGACGTGTCTGGATGCTGATGGTCACCACTTTGAGCACTTCTGGTAATTGCGGAAATCAAACATGACTTGCATTCATTGTTATCAGCATACATTAAGTATTACAATTTTCATACAGTTTTTTTCTTTCTTAAAATGCGAATACATTTCATGGTACCCTCTGTATATACAGTTAATGTCCCCTTCTCTGCAGGGGATATGTTCCAAGGCCCGCCCCCCAGTGGATACCTGAAACCACAGATAATATCAAACACTATATATACCATGTTTTTTCCTATACATACTTGTACAATCCTATGATAAAACTCAATCTACAAATTAGGCACAGCAAGAGATTAATAGTAATCACTAATAATAAAATATAACCATTACAATAATAAACTGGACTGTAATAAAAGGTATATGAATGTGATCTCTCTCTCTCTCTCAAAATATTGTGTTGTGCTGTACTCCCCCTCATTACAAATTTTTCCTTCTTCACACTTTCACAGACAGGAAGTTTCACTGTAGATCTTTGCAACTTTTTTTAAGTCAAGAAGTGTTTCACTTTTTCATTTAAGGGAAGTACTTTACAGCTTTCATTTTTTGCCATATCTGAATGACCAAAATCACTACTCTTGCATTTTGGGACCCTTATTAGGTAAATTAGAGGTTACTTGAATGGCAATACGACTACAGTCGATCTGATAATGGAGAGGGCTACTAAGTAACTAACCCAGAAATGCAGGCAGCATGGACATGCTGGAAAAAGGGACAATTCACTTCTCACAGGACCGAGCAGGCTCTGAGACTTTATCACACCGCTACTCAGAATAGCACGTATTTTAAAACTTATGTATTGTTTAATTTCTGGAAATTTCCATTTAATATTTTTGGTTGATGGGGAGACCTCTGTGTGTGTGCGTATGTTTGTGTGCATGTGTGTGTGCATGTGTGTGTGTGTCTGTGTGTGTATATATATGTGTATGTATCTCCATAATATATACATTTTTCTGTGTATATATACCCATAATTATGTATATTCTCTGCATTTTAAATTTTAGAGGGATTATAATTTAGCAATTACTAATTTAGTTAAACTTGTTTTTACCATCTTAATTTGTGTTACCTGTTTATTGTGCTTTATTTGCTCCCTCCTTTTACTGCTTTCTATTAGACAAACAGAATTGCATTTTTGTCTGTACTATTAATATTTCCTTCGCTATCAATATACTACTTTAGAAGTTATATAAATATATTTTAATAGCTTCTATTATATTTTAACATACCTAAAATATTAAGTTTAATTTTTCTAAAACATTAAAGTTCATATTTCTATCTCCTAAACAAGATGTGTCTACTTTAATAACCATCTTAATACTCCTCTTGAATTTTTCACTATTATAATTTTATTTCTACCTCTTATTTCTACATACATGCACAAAGTAAATGCTATTTTAAAACATTTAATACCTATGTTTATTTATTAATATATTTAATTCTTTGCTCATATTTGTTTCTTGCACAGTACTTCCTTCTGATTTACTTTTTATTCTGCTTAAATATATTTTATACTTATAAACTGTATGGAAAGTGCTTTCATTTATCTTTTTTTTTTACAACTGTCTTTATAGCCTTCACAGACTTGAATTATGGTTTAGCTCGGTATATAATTTTAGGATGACAGTTTTATTTTTTTTCCTCAGCACTTTGATAACAATATTCTGCCAGTAGCTAGCCTCAATTTTTTATGATAAGAAGTTCACTGACAGTAAATACTACTCATTTTTGTGTCCTAATCTTTTATTTTTCCTTTTCATAGGTTAGGTGTTTCTTTTAATCACTTTAAGCACTTTAAATACATGAACACACTAATTTTAATGTTTCTTATTTTTCTCTTTCCTGTGATTCCCATACATACATACTTCCCATTGGGAATTGTGTTGTGTGCCTTTCTACTTGTCATGTCTGTAAGAACATCTTCAGTGGTCACCTTCCTAGGGAGTTCTGTGCACATTCTGATTACTGTTAAGTTCTTCTATGGGGCATTTTTATAGTCACATTTGCTTCACCTCTGTGGGTAGGCAGCTTCCGGTTTTTATATCTGTTTTTGCACTTGGTGCTCTTCCAAACAGGTCAGGTGGCATAAATTTGGGCTGCACATAAGTATAGCACTAAGATCTCAGACTCTTACTGGTGACTTGGTTCATGCCTTTGACCTCAGGAGCCATTACTCAGTGGGCAGAGATTTTAGATCTTTTATGACCCTACACTTACACAAAGCAGCACTTATTTGACTTCTAGTTTATACTAAGAGCCCAGCTATAGTCCTCACTGTGTGTGGGGACTGAAGTCTTGACCAATTTTTACATGTAGCATTAAAAATTCAAGCCACTAATGCACACATCCTTACTGTCCCAGAGGCAATATGGTTCAACTCTTGCTCATTGCTATGACTATGGAATTATTTCTCATTTTGACATCTGAATCTTTCTTTTTATTGCTCTAAAGCCTATCTAATTTATTGTTAATTTATTTAAAATATATTAGCCAGCATTAGCACGTGGTCAGAGTAAGAACAAGAGCCTATGCTCTGTGAAGTCTGCCCTTTAGCCTAGAAGTCTGACTCTTTTATTCCCTCAGTCTTTGCCTCTTTTCAGTGTTTCCCTAATCAATAGCCATGGCTCCTGTGAGTAGATATTTTATGCTAGACCAGCTCATATGTTAGCAGCCAGTATATGGATTTTCTGCTCCGGTGCCAGGCTAAATTAGTGAGCTCACTCAAAGAACAACCTAAGTCACCTTCTTTTAGTGAGAGCAGTTGACTGGGACTTGAAAAGATGTTAGGCCTGGTAGGCACTATTATTAACATATTTAATATATTCTGTAATATAAGTCTTAAACTGATGAAATGAGAAATAGGTTGAATACCACTTAAGAAGTAAGAATTAGTTGCACATAACAGATGTGCAAAATTATTTTTTGAAAGAATGAATACATCCATCAATGAATGGCCGGTGTTTTCATATACGCTCTTTGTTTATTTGATTTGAGTAAATGCTTCTCCATTTCTCAATTTCCTCAACTTTCACATAGCAAGAATAAAATTGGCTCAGCCTACCTCACAGGTTGTTATAACAACAGAATCACGAGAAGATAGAGTATGTGGAAATATTTTGAAACTAAAATATTATGTATATGTGATTTACTGCTATTGCTAATATCATAACATAATAGAAAGTTATATTTTGATTCACAAGATCATTTATGCCGTGTTATTACAACATGTAATTTGTAATAACAAAATAATAAAACATTCATCGCAAGCCATTCTTGATCATATTTCATTATCATAATGTCAATGGTGTCAAAAATATAAACAATCATCTAAGTCATGTTCATTTGAAATATTAGGAAGCAGCCCAATTTGTGAAGAAAATTTAGTCTTTGGAGCCACATTTCTCTGGTTTCTGAAAACGAGCTCTGCCTCTTGAGAGCTGTTTGATCCTGAGCAAGTTAATTTTTTCTGAATCTTGGTTATCTAATTTTTGAAATGGAGGTAATTATATCAGCTTCTTGTTATTGCCCAGGATGATTGAATGACATGATGTATGTGAGAGTGAGCAAGTAAACCATATTATACATCATCTCCCCCTCTCTACATTAGTCTCTTGCTGCTTCTCAACACAATATTTAACAGTAAATTTCAAGGTCAGATAGATGGTGAACAACTATGTAGTTAGAAGAAAATGATTTAGTCTTTTAAAGGTAAACACTGTCCATAAACACAACTATAAAGTGCACAGCTGTGGCTTCTTTCATGCAGTGTTTCTCAATGTAAGCTATCAGAAATGTGCTTCAAAAAATGATCAATGTCTGTGGTTAATTGAACTTGATGGCAATCACTATGGCCTATTTCATGCAATTAATGTAATTCCCCCCAAGTGATTCTGAATGCAGATATCTAGCCTAGGATTTTCCAGATGAAGGTGTGTGTAGCAAAACAATGCAGTGTGTTAGGGACACGCTGTTGACTATGATTCAGTTGTACTTCAGGGGAAAAATTTGTGTTATTTTTATTTTCTCTCTTTTAACTATTTAGAGGATGATGTGTTTCAGAAAAATAACTAACATGGTATGTCTTTGTATACTTTTCAAAATTAGAGAGTAATAATTTCAAATTAAAGTTCTCTCTGTGCCTTTTGTGAATAACTTTTTTCTGTTCTGGGTTGTTGCTCTGTTAACAATAACTGATTAATTAATTGATTTACAGCTGAATAAAAATATGAAATTCCTGAATAAAATATGTTGAAAGTTCTTCTTAAGGGCAAGCAACTTGATAAAATGTAATAGAAAGCATACTTCCTTTGAAATATTTTTATTTAAAACTTTTCTTTGTTTCTCTCAAGGGCAGGTTTTATCTTCAGACTATGTGACTTGTGTCAAATATCAGAACTGTCATAATTGAATGACTTTTAATTGTAGACTTTGGATAGCTTTCACAAGGAAGAACAATTTTTCCTTAATTATCCTTGGCTAATTATCTCTGCATTAATGTCCTGACTGCTGTTATTCATCAAATGGGAGGCATAAATAGAGGGTTAGAGCTGAGAAGAACAGTCCCAGACAAGGTCTTTTCTCCCCACTGTTTAAGAGATTTACTATTCCTATTATGGGTCCTGGTAGGCCCAATAATTCCCAGGAGTTTGAACTTTGATTACTAGACATAAGACTTCTGACTTTCTATCATATAAAGTGATTGTGTTAGTCATGACTCATTTACTTATAAATGGAAAATACCCATTCCAACTGTGCTAAGAAAAAAGAAAAGGAAATTTATTGGTTCACATGACTGAAAATCCAGGGATAGAAAATGGGTTACATATTTATGCTAGATCCAGGGATTTAAAATAGGTCTTCAGGAGTCATTCTCTTTTCGTCTCTTTTTCGCTTTGTTGGCTTCATTCAAGTGAGCTCTTCACACAAAGTAAAAATATCTTAGCCTCTCCTATTTCCTCAGTGACCCATTCAATAAATCATTTTCCTTTCTGGAAATCCTAATGGTAGTCTCAGTTCAATTTCTTTGGACTGATTTGGACCATATACCTTTTATGAACCAATTAATGAGGCCAGAAAAATACTACAGATTGGGTCGGCTTATATCATATTCTTTCTTCTGGATCTGGATCTAATCCTACTCATAAAACAAGGATTGAGAGAAGAGCTGGATACCCTAAAAAATCAGAATGTTATTACTGTGAAAAGAGGGAATGGCTACTTGGTTTAAAAAAAAAAAGAATTCTTGGCCATGCATTTGTCAAGCATGTGATATTTGTGTTGAGCCTCAAGTAATGAACAAAAGTTTAAAAGATGAACAAGTAGGTATAGGAGGTAGAGTAGTGGGCATTTGAGGCAAAGGTGCAGAAATACATAGGGAAGTTTAAAGATTATAATAGATTAGAGACATGGGAGTAGGTGGTTATGGCCAAATCTCTTACTAATCACCTTCATGCAATATTGCTTCTGGCAGAGGCAGGGCACTTGAGACACTAGGCATTCCAAGGACAAAGCATTTAAAAATTATACTGAACAAATTTGTGCAATAGAAAAGTTAATGTTCAATAGTAACTGGGGATGGCTTGATCATTACTTCAAAATGGCTTATAAAGCACCTACCATGTGTGAGACCCTGGAGAGTACAGAGAAACTAAGCAACAACAATAATCATGATATCAAGGAACAGTTAATAGTGTACTATAAAACATGTAAACAAATTACTACATACAGGTAAGCAAGTAAAGATCTTGGTTCTTATCCCCCACACTTCCATCAATATGGGTCAAGCAAGAGCCCCAGAATTCTTCGTGATCCTAGGGAGACTTCTGAATTTCTCTAACCCAACACTCATAGCCTTACCACCTTTTTCTTCCTAGAGAATATTGGGACAAATCCCATTATGCTCTCTGTCCCTGTTTATGTCAGCTATGACCACAAAACATCTATAACTTTCTTGTCATCCCCAAAATTAAACTCTCCTTCTCATACGTCTCTTTATAGCCCCTCTCCCCAGCTGGGTCCAATCTTCCATCCATTTCTCTGCTGGGATCTATCAGACTAATTTCATCATAGGTAACACATGAACCCAAGACTCCCAGAACACATCATCCCCTGTATTATAATCTAAATATGGTTCTCTTCTTCCCCATTTAATGACCTTATTCTCTTCTCCAAGCATGACACCACTTTCACCAAGCCCCCTGGAACTCATGGTCAGTCATCAGCAGAATTTCTGACATTCTCTTTTATATAAATCATCTTCTCTTCTTACTTTAGAGCTGGTTTACCCCTGGAGTTACTGTTTCTCCTCTAGCTTTCTCAAATAGTGACTGTTTTCTTCTCATACTTCTTATAAAACCAGCCTGGAAGTAAAACAATGCCCTCCTTCCTCTTTGTTGCTGCTTTTGAACCACTGTCCTTACTTTTTAATAAAATCTTCCAGCTTTAAATTTCATGTATACCATCCAGGTTGCCTCCTGAATGCAGTTATATATACCATCCCCTGATCTCCCCACCTCATTTTGTGACTTTGACACTTGGCTCACTGTCATTTATTCCCTCAAGAGCACTGCCTTAATTCTTGATGTCTAAAAGATTCACATAGGGTATATTTCCAATACTTTAGCTACTCAATTTCTTAATGTCCTCCTCTCCAGTTGTCCTATTTTTCAATCTACCTCGCTCCCTTACTGCCATTACCTTACCTTTAATGTTATAGACAAAACAATTTCAAGCTCTTTGTAATCTGTTTCACAAATAGTGTTTGTCACCCACCTTTCTAGACCACTTGACTTAGTACCCTCATTCCAACAACATTTTGACCTTACCAAGACCTCCAATCAATTGATTTTACAACATTCACTAAATTTCACAATCAACATATTCATCCCTTTGCAGGTATTCTCAATTCCCATCCTAATTAAGCCATCTTTTCAGCTACTTACCACTTGCACACATGTAGCCAAATGAAGTAGAGAAAAACACACAAACATGCTGATTTCATATCAATTTCATGACAACTCTCCTCAAGTAGATTCTTCTCATCCCCAGAAATACTACTACTTTGCCCAGAACCATTTACTTTCTTCCTAGTTGAGTGTTTCATATTTGGCCCTTTTTTCTCAAATATTCAAAATGCAACACCCTTTTACCCATTCTCCCTCTAGACAGATGATCTGGATTCTATTTTTCATTTAGGAAGCAGTGGAAGGGACCCAGGAAAGACAGTCCGCAAATCTCAGCACTACACCTACTCACCTACCAGCTTCACTCCCGTCGCTGTGCACTCTGGGCTATTTAAGGAAACTCTTCCACCTGCGCACAGGATTCAATTCACTCAGAATCATTCTTCCAGGCGTTTTCTTTTCTTTGTCTTTCATTTTAATTTTTTTCTCTCTACCTATCTAACTGTCCATAGGCAGCTAAATATAGGTGGTGAAAAACACACAGGTATGCTTACTTAAAAAATCTAAATCTCTACTCTTCCCCCTTCAAGACTACCACTCATTTTACCAGTTTCTTGAGCCCAAACTATAAATTTATCCTTAGCTTCTCTCATACTTTTATATCCCTCACCTAATATGTCAGAAAATCCTGTCAGCTCAGCTTTTAAAAGTGCATGGTCAGTATTCTCCGTCTTACCACTCTTTTGCTAACATGCTGATTTACATCCCAGCCATCTCTCACTTAGTTCGCTGCAGTAGCCTCTCACCTCCGTTCTTGTTCCCTTACAGTTTATTCTTCACAAAACGGGCAGAATGTCCTGATAAAATATAGGGAACATCATGCCACTCTTTGGCTCAAAACCCTTCGATAGATGCCCAGATCGAGATATTTCCTTTTAGCACCCTAGATCCTCTCTGTCTTTATCTACCATGTTTTATGCCCTAACAGGCTGAACTTTTTGGATTGAGTCTACCAGATTCTTTAATTTCCGAATTCTGGTTGGATTTAGCAGTGACAGCATCAGCCATAGATACTGGTAGGTAGAAGGAGAATAAAGTCTACATCTTCCTCCTACTTCTATGTGGTCAACAAATGTTGGCTGTTTTCTCTCACTGAAAGCCACAGCAGCTGTCCAGTAGTCCACTCCATGCAGATACCCTTGATTTCTTATAACCACTTCTTCCCCTTGCCATTTTAGGCCTAGGATAGTAATTCTTCCCACTGTTACTAGTACTGGATACTATACTATCTCATTTTAGATTTCTTAAACCTCGTGTACACATTCAGAGAAATTTGTTAAGCTATACTTAAATTTCCCAGTTTATGTGTACCATCATTTTCCTGCTGTGACTATGGATGATACATTTGTCATTTCACTTAGAATAAAAACAGAGGCCCTCATAATGATCTACAAGGACATACATTATTGTCACCTCAATTTTGTGCCTCTAACTTAACTTTCTATTCTTCCATATGCTCCTTATACTCTAACCACAGCAATCCTTGCTCCTTTTTTTTTTTTTTTTTTTGACATCTTAGGACCTTCTTACTTTGCCATTTAGTCTGTTCTCTCCTCCACCTTCTCGTTTAGGTCTTCACTCAAAAGCCATGTTCTCCTTGGGGCTTTCTATGAACATGATTTAAAATTGAAAGTTCCCTCTCAATACTCCTACAACCATGCCTTTGCTTTATCTACATATGTAGAACTTATCATCATATAACATAATCTATGTAAGGGCTGTTCAGAAAGTAGCCAGCCATGTAATATGAAAAATAGAGGCATTTATGGATGGATTTTTTTCTAGACAGCCTACATATTTTACCTATTTATTTAATTTATTTTCTGTCTCTTACAACTATAATATAAGCTTGAGGAAAGAAAGGAATTTGGTCTGTTTCATTCACTGATATGTTTTGAGTTTTTATAGTAGTGCTGGGCATAGAGTAGATGATCAATGAATGGAAAAATATGAGAAATGTTATGAGAGATTTAATAAGAAAAAAACATTTTCTGTTGGCAGTATCAGAGAATTGGTATTTAAGCTGTATGTTGAAAGTGGAAATGTGAAATGAATAAAAGGGTCCTCCCAGAAAATAACAACATGATAAAAAAAGTATCCAAGAAACAGTAATTTTTAGTTCGAGTTGAGTGTTGAGTACATAGATGGAAGCAGAAAAACAAGTAAGTTGCTGAAGAGAGGGGTCAGGCCCAAAAATAGGGTGCCTGGAATTAAGGGTAAAATGAACCAAAACAAATTTTATGTCATAACAAGTGAGATGCCACAGAATCTCTGAGACTTGAAGTGTCGTGGTCAGAATTGTATCCTGGAAAGACTAATTTAGTGATGGTGTACACAGGAGTTTGGAGACGGGAAAATGGAGTCATTAAGGGAATCTAAAAACTGTTATGAGAGGTGATCAGTCCTGACCACAGCCCTGCTGATAACATGGAGAGGAAGGCTGTAAATGTATTGTCTTATAAGAGTTTATTGACCCATAGAAAGAAAAAATATATATATATTATGCAGAGCATTTGGAAGAACTGATCTCTTAATTACCAACTGACCCTGAATCACAGCACTTTATTTTTTTCAATATCATCTGGATTTTAAAACAATAAACAGGCTTAATATTTTTTCTGCTTCAATTCATTAGCCAGAAATACTCTATGGTACACTGTAGGTAGCGAATGTTCATCACAGCTTAGTGTCCTGTCATTTTGAGCCTATTTAATAGCAAGCTAACAAATAGAACATCTGCCGATGAGCATGATGCTGATTCCAACATCAGCTGTTATTGTGGATAGAGTAGAGCAGGGATAGAATCCTTAATTCGAGGGTGGTGGACAGGCTAAGCATGGCTCAGCTGGGGTTCTTTCCATCTCTACTTGTTCATGAATCATCTGTTCTCAAGCAATGCAGAGGATTAAATTTAGTGGTCTGGGTTTGGTGTTCAGAGCCCAAAGAGTCAATGTTGGAATTCATTTTATACAGTGTTGAGGAAAAGCCTAAAGTGGTATTCTTTTAAAAACACTATATCTATAACAAAAGGGAGATGGAAGAAAGAGACAAGGCTCGATTACTTTGCTCACAGTAATAGTGGTCATGATAATTAATTTAGTTAAGAAAACATTAATGAACAAACTGTTATGCACAAGCCATCACACTAAGTGTTCAACTTGGAGATTCAATATATAGTTATCTGACCATGGGAGCTTGCAGAGTATCAGGTATAAGCGATCTAAAGAAATTTATAATTCATTAACAGAAGTACTTATGACAAATACAAGTATAGAGAAAAGGGCATTCAATTTCACATAGGCAAGTTTCATAGGCTTGAAAATATTTGAACTTGAAGCATTGAAAGAGCTCTAAGGTGGAGTGGGAGAAAAGTGGTCATGCCAAGCAGAACTAATATTAGCAAAGGCATACAGAGCATAAAAGTACATGGCATGGTAAAAAACAAAAACAAAAACAAAAACATAGAGTGCTTAGAGTATATGTAGCTTAAGTTCTTAGAATTCTTGAAGAGGAAAGAAGGAATTTGAAAGAATGTTTGGAAGTAGAATCAACAACAGTTGGCAAGTAATTGACTCAAGATGAGTGGGAAAAGAGATCTCAGATTTATTTTTCTACTTTGTGCAACTCAACTAGCATTGTGTGCACTTATGAAAAATTATAGTCCCTAGACATCTACCTTTGGAAAGAATCATAGATTGTACCTTGAAAAACACAGAAAAGTGTTGCTTTGTTATTATTATAGTAACTCCTAGAATGTCAGAAATGCACATAGTGATTCTTGAATTGTATTGATGAGGAAACTATGGCACAGTTAATGTTTTACTCAGATCTCATAGCAAAAGAATTTTAGTTTGGATTAGAACTCAGATATCCTAACTCCAGAGATGTTGCTGTTTACACACTATGCAGTTTCAAAACCAGGCTCTATTTATTTATTTATGTTAGCATGATGAAATACGTGGACATATATCTCAATAGTAAGGTTGCTTGGGGTTTATAAGGGTAAGAGGTAAGGGCATAAAGCTATTAAGAAAATAAAAGGTAACATTTCTTTTCAATCTAATTTACAAAATAGTGACCTTGAAACTTGAGATTAAATTGGTTTAGAAAAACTGAAAGAACAATGAGCAGGCTCCATGTAAACTTAATGTATCTCCTCATAGCCACTGGCCCCAGACATAAAACAGATAAGGGAGAACAAAGCTTTGCTGTTAGCTTTATAAGTAGGAAACTCGTGTTACAGGGACTAAGACTAAACAGACAAAAGCATTGTTTATGATTCTTTGAGTAGAAGCTTTGCACCTTTTAAACGTTCTTCCGAATATCACTAAACCCCAGATATTGGTGGGTGTACGAGTATATGCGAGGAGAGAGGCTTATTTAAGCATTACCCAGTGAGTCAAAGAATTATAATATCCTACAGAATTTCCAATCCAACTCCATCCATCTGGGGGGCTCAGAAGTCAGAGTTACAGAGGAGAAGTGACTTGATTATTAATGTATTACCATTTCAGTTCAAAGCTAGATAAGAACCTGGGTAATTCCAGAGAAAACAATTACCTGCTCATCTTTCTTCTTGCAGTGGCTGACTTTTGGTGTAAACAGTCTTCTAATCTCTTTAAAGAGGAACTCAGAATAAAAGTTCATTTCAATACACAAACAGACCAAGAATGTGGCTAACCAGCTCCATTTATCTCATCCATCTGCAGCTTTCAGTCTGACTGCCCCTTTGTCCAGTGGAAGAGAATGAGAAGTGGAGGAAAGCAGGGAGTCAAAAGAGAGAGAGAAACAGAAAGAAAGGCAGAGACAGAGATACCAGGACTGCAGATGACATAATTCTTTCCAGCTCTATAATCTTTCACCAGGCAGAAGACATGCCCTAGCTAGAACAAGACAAATAGCTCTCATTTGAGTTGTGGCACCACTACAGCAAGTTAGCTTACCAGGTTAGAGGATGAAGTTAGGAAGACTGAGGACTAATCACTTCCCTTTTCTGGATCTCAAAAATAGTCATCTCTCAATATCCAAGGGGAATTGGACCCCCGCAGATAACAAAATCTGCAGATATTCAAATCCATCTTATAAAAATGGCATAATATTTGCTTATAACCTATGCACATCTTCCCATATACTTTAAATCATCTCTCAATTACTTATACCTAATACAATGTAAATGCTAAATAAGCACTAGCTGTTATATTGTTCAGGGAATAATGACAAGGAAAAAAAAAAGCCTGCACATGTTCAATATAGACAACCATCATAGGCCTGACTACATAATACATGTCTGCAATAGTGCAATTTTTTTTCAAAATATTTTTTACTGCAGTTGGTTGAATTCATGGATGAGGAACCTGTAGATATAAAGGGCCAACTTTAAATGGTTGTCTATGTTCAAATGCTAGCTTTAAAATATGTCCAAAATTATTTGATATTTTGATATTCTTTTGTTCAAGAGGTGGAGCTGAGTTTTCCTCCTCTTGTGTTTAGGTGGGACTTAGGGACCCACTTCTAACCAATAGAATAGTGCAGAAGGGATGATATGTCACTTTGGAGACCAGGTCATAGGAGGGCAAAGAGGCTTCCTTTCTGTTCTCTCTCTCTCTCTCTCTTTCTCTCTCTCATTTCCTACCCAGATGTAAACCAGCTGATGTGTCATGAGGATACTCAAGCAGCCCTATGGGGAGTGCATATGGCAAGGGACCAAGACTTCCTACCAAACCCAGGTGCCCGCATTTGGAAGTGGATCCTACAGACCCAGTCAAACCTTTAGATGACTGCAGCCCTGGCTAACAGTTCGATAGCAACCCTATGAGTAACTAAGCAAGAGCCACCCAGTTAAGTCGCTTCCAAGTCTCTGACTGACAGAAAATGTGAAGTAATCAATATTTGTTGTTTTAAACTATTGTGGGGTAAATTGTTATATGGTAATACAAAAAAATATGTATTTTTCTACTTCATACTTTTTCAGAGATTATAATTTGTTTTTGTAATCTTCAATCTTTTAGAGTCATATGAACTGTATTGTCTGCTTCCTAATTTTTAGGTTGTAAAATATTACAGTTAAACCATATGATCTGGAAAGTACCCCAGTATTCAGAAGGTTAAGAAATTTCTCTTGGAATGCATCTTTTTCTGCAACTTTTCTTTATAAAATAATAATGATAATAATAATACCACTACCAAGCATGCAGTTTACAGATTTTAGAAGTTCACATTTATTATATAATTATATACCTTTACAACAATCCAATGAGGTAGATATTATATTGTTTCCATTTTTATATAAGAAGAAATTGAGAACTTGAGAGGGAAAAAATGTCTGATTAAAAGTCACACAGCAAGTAAAAGATCTAGTACTCCAATTCAGGTCTTCTGACTCCAACTTAGTATTTTTCCGCTATATGAAGAAACTTTATAAATAAAGAAATTATTATTCAACTTTATTTCCCCAACCCTGACATCCACTCACATTTTAGCTGTCCAGTCTTATATTTGAGAACTTTTATATATCTTTCTTCTCTTTGACTTTACTGAGGTTGTAAATGAGTAAGTGTTTGTTTATTCTCCCTCTTCTCTTCTGGTTCTTAGAAATCATCTAACTGACTTTGCCTACAGTTAAGTTGTAATACCTTAAACATTTTACTTATTTTAGATGACTTATGACATGGATGTAATAAATACTACGGTTCTAGCCCACTCTTGCTATGTAAATGAGTAACTACTGTATTTTGCCGTGTATAACGCACATGTTTTTGGCCCAAATTTGTGAGGGAAAAAGTAAGGATGCACATTATACATGGGTGGTGCTAAGACCATATCTATATAAATGTTTTAAATTCTTTTATTTATGCTTATGAGTTTAAAGTGTAATTCTTGAAATCAATAATGACATTTGTATGCAGAATAATATCTTGGAATATGATAATCATTTTTCTTTTTTAATTGTTAAATTTATTCTTGTGTTTTGTAATTATTTGTTACATAAAATTTTTGTACCATCATAAGTTACAAAATAAATGCTAAAATTCATTTATAATACAAAAAGCAAGTATTTAACTAAAAATAAATAAAAATTTGAATTAAAAAATTAAAACAAAAGATTTTTTCCCCTAAAAGTCTGGGCCAAAAATGTCAATGCCTATCAGACATGGGATTGCTTTATACGTGGCAAAAGACAGTACATTGACTATCTTGATGATTTTATTATCTGCATTTTTCTCATATATTATGTAATTTCATAATAAGATATGAATATAAAGAACTCAAATCTCAGTACTTAACAATGAGTTTTACATTTTGCATTTAAAAGAAAATATTGTCTATAACATCAGGATTTGTTTTTACCTTTTTTCTCCAAATTTACATTATGTGATCTTTGATTTTTCATTGAAACATTTGCAAATATTATAAGGGTACTTAAGACAGTTATCTTTTACAAGAGTACATATAGGAACTGTTTGGGAAGATTTAGTAGCTTGAAGTAGGACTCAAATATGTAAAGTGTTTTAGAAGATTATGGCCTCTTTCAACTCTGGGTGGTGCGCACACAATGCAAAACATAGACAATGTATTGTAGAACTGTACACTGAAACCTATGTAATTTTACTAACCAATGTCACCCCAATAAATTTAATAATAATAAAATCATATTTTTAAGAATACTTTAAAAAGATGATGTTCAATTCTGGTTAAAAAACACTTGAAGAAGGCATTTTAAAACATGGTACTAAATTACAGATTAATGGCAGTATGTCACACAGTCTTAGATAATAAAACATAGTAAGTTGTTATGTAGGCTTTGTCTTAAATAAAAGATAAATATATATCAGATTTTATTTTGTTTTGTTTTTCTCTTCCAATAAAGCAATGAAATATGAAAATCTTCATCACTTAAGAGTAGGATAAACATAATTCACGATTTGAATTCAGAGTTTATTTGGAATCTTTCTGTTTTCTTTTCCATGAGTCCATTTCAAAGAGCCATTTTTTTCCATTTAAATATTTTAAGTGTTTTGAGTTGCTCAAGAAAAAAATAATTTTAATTATTCTTTAAAGAATTTTGAGTGTGTCAATTACCTCCTCGCTACACTAGGAAATAAAGGTTTTTCTTTATTCAACATTATAACTTATTAATATAGATCATGGCTTCTTAAGCACTGATCACCAACACAAAGAGAGCTTTTCCTCATGATTGATATTGCACAAGATTAGCGAGGTCATATAAAAATTCAAATCTTTAATATAAACCAAGTCCAAATCATGGAGAGAACAGATGCATAGATAGCACCAGACTTCATAATACCCACACAAGCATTTGTCTCTTTATTCACCTGCATAAAGTTCAGTTTGAATTCCCTTTTTAGCTCTTCAGATAAGTGGATCAAGTGATGCTTTCTATTGACCGTATTACATGCTCTGTTGTGTTCTAAACATCTTCAATTCTTCCGAGGCTCCCTGGATATTCAGAAACGAAATGGCTCATTGGCAGATCATTTGAGCAAAGCCACTGCATGGAAATTAACCAAATACAAGAACTTTCCAATTTTTAAGAATGCTTCCTCTTAACCAGAAGCTGTAATTATGATTGTGCATTCCTTTGACAACTTTTCTTCGGGGAACATTTATATACAAGGTCAGGTGTACTCTTTTCTGTACATTCATTTTTTTTTCACAGCTACTTAACTTGACACTTTGGCAAACTGAGGTGGAGTGCTGGCCACAAAGTTCTTCTCTTCCTTCATTATCAAACTATGTGACATGTCTCCATTTGAAAGTTTCTTGCCTTTTCAGGCAATCTCAATATCTCATTCTTAGACAAAGACAGCACTGTGTTCATCAGTTCTGTTTCATTTTTCTCTTCTTAGGAACATAGGAAAACTGCATTTTCCAGCCATCTCTGTGACTATATTAGTATTCATAGGTAGGTTCGGCCAATGAATTGCAAGTGAGAGTAGGAAGTATAATATTTAGACTGAAGCACAGAATAGCAGGAAGCCACACATTTCAGACGGCAAGGCTACAAAAAAGCACAACCCTATGCTGGACATGTAGCACAAACAAGAAATATGTCTTATTATATGGAACTACTAAAGTATTGGGGTTATTTGTTAGTACAGGAAAGCTTATCTAATTCTGATTAATACTTATGATGATTACAGCAATCCTACCAGATTCCAGATGTCAGAGCTTGATGTTTCATGAATTAGAAATATACTCTACTAACCACTCTTCTATTCAACTGTCTCCTTGTGCTGAGGCAACTCCAGGGGCTAAACATGCCCTATATTTTCATCTATTGCCTGTAAACACCTTGTTAAAAAGATGATTCGTGGTCCTCCTTGGCTGGAGAAAATCAGAGCCTACAAGGGTAAAAGAGGAGTTAAAGAGAGATAAAAATTAATGGTTCTTAAACTTTTTGTGCATCAGAATCAGCTGGGAAGTTGATCCCTAGCACAAATCTGCCCTACTCTAGAGAAGCTTATTTAGTTAATTTTGCATGAGGTCAATAAATATGCAATTTAATATAAACCCAAACTGGATCTGATGTGACGCATAATGATCTCAAGCTTTGGGGTTTAAGAAACCTTGGACCAGACTAATAGAGACTCTCTTTTCTTATAACTTGAATAATAATATAAAAATTATGGGAAGGGTTTGAAAGAATTCTTGAAGTCAGTAGTTTGACCCATGGAATACCTTACTAAACTACCAAGGGCACAGTATTAAAATGCAGCCTCTTGACAATGCCCAGTACCTGATACTCGTAATCATTCCCTTTGAGGGAGCGGTTTGTCCTGGTATATTCATTGTTCGATTACCTTCAAATGATTCTTAGACACACAAAAGTTTGAAACCATTGCTAAAGAGGTTGTTTGTCCTTCTGTGCATAACTTTAGATTAAATTTATTATTCATGACTTTTTCATGAACATTAGTTTTACCAACCACTTCAGCTCTTCACATTGGAAGTGCATATATTATTACTAGAGTTTTCGCTAGTTACAGAGGATGTAACAGAACTCACAGTATAAACCACAACTGCTGAAAGATTACATTTGTTTTGCAAGGTAAATGGTGAACATATTTTTATTTTTCCTTAAGACAAATACAAGTTATTTATTTTGTAAGAAAAATTATAGTGTGATTATAGAGTCTAGAAGACACAAAACATGACTCTACTTTTTAAATGCTGAAACAAGTGTTATAATATTCAAACATGAAATTATATGAAATCATAGTATGACAAAGCCAGATATACATCAGACAATTGATATGACAATTAGCTGTGTATGGGTTTACATTAACTGCATTTTTTATTTGAATGTATAATAGTTTAGATTAAGTAGTTCTAATTACGTGACTTTGTAATAGAAATACTTCCACCTGAATCTTTGAGGAATAGTTCTAGAATTCGCACTGGATTAAGTGTAATAAGCCTAGATTAGAGCCCCAACCTTATCACTAATTGGCTGAGTGACATTAGAAAAATTACTTAACCTAGATAATATGTTCCTGTTCTATAATGCTTTTGTGCATTTTGTTAGAATCAAAAAATTGATGCATATGAAATCAATTTGTAAGCCATAAATCATTATCAAAATGTAAGTTTATGGAACCACGAAAATGATTTCACGATGGGTATACTACTGGCTAACATTTATTGAGGAATTACAATGTGCCAGGTACTGTGCTATGCATTTGCATGCATTACAACTTTTAATGCCCACAAAACCCAATGAGGTTAATAACATTATCCCTATTTTAGCTAGCAGGAGATTGAGGTCCTGACGGCCCGTGGTCAAACAGGAGAGAAATAGGACTCATGTTCATCTCTACATAACTTAAAACTTGTGTTCCTAAATAGACTGTATTCCTATTTAATCTACAATTATATAATTTCAATTATGAATATTCATGACCCATGAAGAAATTTTCTTTCTTATTGTCATTTGCCTCACTGAAATATGATACTAAATAATGCACTCAATTGCAGAACATTGGGTCAGGGACTAATAACATAAACTCCTAGCCTTTTCCCATATAGCAAAAGTATAGTTTATTGTCTTTCTGACCCCTTAATAGCTAATATAAAAGTCCACGACTTTATACCGCTTACACTGTACTTAAATTATCAATGGAAATTGATACTTACAAAAAAACTAGCTTTTTAGAACACCACAATTATCTGGCTACACATTCACAAGAGCTCATATTTCATCCTCATGCCTCTACCAGTAGTCCTTTCATTTATTTTTGTTCATTAAAAAAGAATTCATAAATGACAAAAGTAGTTTCTCAATTTTTCCAAAAAATGTTTAACAGCATGGGACACTGCTAATAAGAAATATGACTGATTATATGTAAAAATATTCTCTTCCTTCTTATGATATAGAGTGACTTTTATTACCCACAAATAACAGATATGGAGAGAAACTGTTATCTGTCTTCCAAGTAAAGATCCTTGAACATACATCAAAGATCAATTAATCTCTGCAAGAAAATTCTTTCAGAAAAAATGCAACATAGAACCTGGATTGTGGACAATAATTTTCTGCTGGACATTCAGGCAGTAAGGTGGTCATTTTCTCATGAGAATTCATGATGAGTCACTTTACTCTGTAGAGTTCTTACTTCCTCATCTTTTTCTTTCAATGGGTAAAAAAATCTAGTAATTTCTTGTTTCAACAGAAAGGGGATTTTTGTTTTACCCTCCAAGAAGAATAGTTGGATAAAACTTCTGGTTTCTTTCTCCACCCCTCATTCACTAAGTGACTAAGTGAGGCTGACACCCATTGGGCCATAGCTTACTAGCAGCCTGGACTAACATTGACTGCCCATGTCCAATATGGCCATTTGCTCTTCTTATTCTGCTCCTGTTCAAGGGTAGTGGATTGTGCTTCTAATTTTCTTACAGTATACTCACGAGACAGGAAAATTTTACAGAGTAGATGGAAGGCTCATTATTTTTCCAGTTTTTTCTTCTGTGGTGGAGTGGTGTGTCAGATCAGTCCTATTCTGAGGGTTCAGGTGTTTTCAATTTAGGGAGGGAATAAACATTGCTCATTATGTCCATGGAGTCATCCTATCTTCTCCAGTCTCAGTATTGCCAGGGACACTCAAATATCCATTTAGACTTAGAATTTTGGGTGAATATTTTAGTTCTGAAATTACAACTAGTGGCTCACAGGCTAAAGATTTTCATGTATTTTTATTGGTTCTTTGATTTTTTTTCTTTTATTTTTAAGTATAAGCCAGCCCATAATTGAGAGATTACATAAAAACCTGAAATTTTTAATTTCTTAAAATCTGAAAGACAGTGGGAGTTAACATTGGGGCTAAATCAGTGACAACAATCCAGATGGAGCTTAGTAGAGGTTGCTCCTTTTTAAAGAAATAATTACTCTTCAAATACCTATAAACCTAAAAATTTCTATTAACTCCCTGGCAGGGATATCCAATGTCATGTACTACTTATGACTGTGTTTAAATATTTAGTGTAAAGAAGCACATATCTGAACCTATGTCCCTATACATATGGGTACTAGATGGAGAACCTATATATTATGCTTATATCTGCCCCCCTTTTTTCTTTCTTTTCTTCTTTCTTTACCTTCTAATACTTGTAGGCACTTAAACTCACTATCTCTTCTCAGAATCCTGAATGGGAAGAAGGGATTCATGCACGAAACTCTACACTAAACCCCTAATAATACTAAGCTTTTCAGCTGTCAGTTCTAAAAATGTAAGAGTTTTATGTAAACTTCTATTTCATTTAAAACATCTTTCCACTCTCTTTTGGTCCTTTCCCATTTCTCTCTTAATACACATTAGAAAGAAACTAAAGATACATGTCAGCTTTCCTAGTATCTAAACAAAATCTTGATTTCCTGAGATAGAATAATCTTCGGATATGAATTTGAAAGCCATAAAAGTAGAGAGGAGGAGAGAAAGGGGTAAAAATTTGCTACTACAAATGAAATCACATAAAAATATAACTTTATTGATGCTAACAATTTTAGGCAGTTTAGAGAACACTAGGTTACAGTGAGACAGAGAACACCACATTTTCCTGCTTGGGTGTGTTTGGTTCTTCTAGGGGAAATGTGCTGTAGGGTTCTATTGAGTTTAATCCTACAGCTTCCATTAGAACCAACTCTTTTCTATAATGTTCCCTTGAGATTATATTCATATACCCTGTAAGTCTCAAAACCCAAATACACCTGACTGACTCATAATATAAGGTTGATGAACAAACTCAAAGGAAACGCATTAAAATTCTTTGCTCAGTTTTAAACCATTGGGCAAGATAGAGGATCAAACTTTAGGCAAGTTTCACATACTGACCTTCTAGGGGCCAAGAAGAGTGTGCTCTTCTGAGGCCATTAGAGGCAATAATTCTGGATGCAGGTCCTTCAGGGCTTTGGTCTCCTAGAAATAAATAGTTTTTAAAAATCAATAAAGGAGACACAATATGCTAGTCCATTAGATGATAAAAATGCCAGTTATTCCCATAGGTTCACGATACAAAGAGGGCTGGTAGAGAGAGCAGTCACCACCCACCACACAATAATTATAGGATAAAGAAGTCATTGTTATTGGATAAATCCGTGAAATGGTGAAGAGCAAGGGCTGAGATCTGGGGAGCAGGGGTTTCCAATCTGGTGCCATTTTGCATCCACTGAGGTTCTGACTCTTGGGGAACAAGCTTACAGAGATGTGTCTCCCACTGGGGCTGGGTATGGATCTCTGCCCGGCTCTTGCTCCTAAGGTGACTCTCTCCTTCACAGTAGGTGACACAGCAGCGACAGGTTGCAGAGGGCTTCCCTCTGTGTTTAGACATTGTGCCTGGAGCAGGAGAGGCCCCTGCAGCCTTCCCCGAGCTCTGGAGTTCTGGGGGCTCTTTCAAACGACTTCTTCTCCTTTGAACGTGGTCCAGACTGATGTCAGACTGGGAAGAACAGCTCTCATTCCAGCCAGAGCTGGCACTCAGACTTCTCAGGGGAAGAGCCAACCTCAAGGCCTTCCAGAATTTTGAACCAGAATGTTTGGACTTTTCTCCCTTCCAGCTCACAAAAGACACAGACTCCTTTAGCTGCAAGATGCTTGGGTGTGGATGCTCAAGGGGACGGTACTCAACCACAATGAGCTTGGTAGCAATGGAGTTCTGGCACATGACACCCAGTTTAAATTCCAGCATGCTGATACTCTTTTCTGTCACATAGTCTGGGCTCAGGACAACAATCATTCTTCTACTCCTCTGAATGAAGTCAAAAACTGCTTCCACTGTATCTACAGGAAAATAAAAAGACAGGATAATGCCTAGTGAAACCTTACGTAAGTTCCAGCCTATCGCTGTCTTTCCTACAAAGGATAGGCAATGATGAACACTTGAAAATATAGGATCTCTGTGTTAAAAATACCTATGCAGTTAAGAAATGTCATCTCCACACTCATAACTATTGTTGCTGGGGATCCACTAGGAGTACCTTCAAAGATGAGAAATTAACCACCTTTAAAAGCAATTAAGTTAGCTCTGTTTATAAATTATTTCTTCATTTTAAATGTTCTTCCTTACTCATGGTCCTAGTTCTGACATTCTCAAATATGTAAAATAGTTTGCAATTATTGTGATGTCACTGTATTTTTTTCTCATCTCTACATATTTAATAACTTCAGGTTTTTATCTTATTCCCTATATGACATGGTATCAAATCTCTTTCCCACCTTTAACCTTTTTCCTCCAAATAATATTCAGTTTATGTATGTGTGTCTTAATAGCAGTATTTGGAACAGGACTGAGCACAATGCTCCAGACATAGTCTGACCAGCAAAAAAGCAATATGGAATTACTGTCCTCTAAGATCCACAGAGTTATTATCTCTTGATACTTAAAAATTTTTGGATACATTAAACAATTTGTAGTATTCACCAAAATTCTTTCTTTTCTTGTGTGTGTGTGTGTGTGTGTGTGTGTGTGTGTGTGTGTGAATATATGGTCTAAAAATCAATTGAAGGGGCAACAGTATTCACAATGGATAACAATCAATTAGTTCAGACTTCAGGCAAAGTATTCATTTCTAATTAATTACTAAGGTGAATTTGGACAGATCTGAATAGGAAAATTCTTGAAATAAATGCATTCCTTAACCCACGATTCAATTTAAGAGTTTAAATAATGTTATTTTCTGAAGGAAAAAATCCAAATGTATAAATCACTATCATTGACAACTCTGAAAACAGGTGCTGCAGACACCCCCTGAGATTGAGTGCCTATGCTTTGGGGGCCATAGTAAGCAAGAGAATTTTCAACCTATACAGATAAGCTGAAAGTTTGCAGTGAAATTCATCGCTGTGAATTTGACAGGAAATGAAGGAACTGTGGACTAGATTAGTTCTTTGCAATTAATGAATTTAACATGAATTTGAAGGAAAATTGGAAGACACCTGCTCAATTTTTAAGAACTTTTCAATGGTTTTATCAAATGTGCAGTGTTTTAGAAAATTCTTGTCCACCTCTGTTTTGTAAACTCCTGTATTTTGTCTAGTTCTGCTCAATATCTTATGTAGCTGCCTTTCATAAACTGAGAATGTGAGAATAGGAAGTCTACTGCTTATTCCGTCTCATGATAAATACACAATAAACCCTTAAGATAACATGGATAGTTTTTCATCAAAAGGCACTAAGATTGTGTGTGTGTGTGTGTGTGTGTGTGTGTGTTACTTAAAAATAGTTGCATTAGGAAAAGGTACATTCTGTCCAATGAGGATACCACTGCTAAAAATAAAACATTATCCTACATTCCCTATTTTAAAAAACCTGCAGCTTTAAAACTTTTTTCTTACTATAATCGTACCCCATCCTGAAAGTGCTGGGTTGGAATTTGAAAGAGGGCAATGCTGAAGAAACAGAAATGAATGATGTAATTCCAGACTTTGCGGAGTGAATATAGGAAGTATTTTTCAGATGGAGTTTGGCTTATTTATACTTAGAGATCTTCACAAAGTACTTTGAGAGAAACTGTGTCTTTTATGGCATATTTTAATATCTTACATATTGTCAAAACTTTATATCTGAGGATGCAAATTTTTGTGATTTTAATGCTAAAGGTTATTTAAAGGGAGTTGTTCGTGGATCGTTTATTCTGTTTGGCTCAAATCAATGAAGTGTGGTTATGGAGTAATGAGACCCATTTCCTTGTGTGGTACTAAATTGGTTTTCACAATTTCTGGTCTAAACACCTTGATATTCAATAATATTTCTACCTCTAAAAGTCATAATCTCCCTGAAATTCACCTAGAAAAAAAACTAGGACTTTAATGTTCTTTGGCTAGGTTATTGGTGTGTGAAAACAGCAAGCTTTTCATTATCTTTTTCTTAAAACTTGTAGTAAAAAAAGGCAAGGAGGTTGTCATCTAATTTGCAAGATGGATCTGAATTCAAATAATGGTTTCTTTATTTCTCTTTTTCTCTTAATTTCTTTAAGTATGAGTTCATCCATCTATAAAACACATACAATGACAGCAAACATGGAGAGTTGTTAAACAAATTAGAGATACCTAAATGTACATATCTAGCACACTTTAAGCACAATATTAAAATACAGACTAATGTTGATTGAATCTGAATCAATTCTTGATGATAATTTCAGAGAATCACCTTAAAATGTGGATTTATGAGAATCATAAGTTCTAAAAGTTCTGTGCACTCAGTTTAAAATAGATGTTGATAAAAAAAATACTACTGAAACACTTAATCTTCTAGCCATGGTTAAAGATACTTCATATGCCTTGGTGGAAAGAGAGAAATAAGACAGGCTAGTAGCAGAATATGTCTCTCCTATCACACTGTGAATTTGTGTGAAAGACCTAGAGACATCAGTAAATGAGTAAAGAAAATACCTTGAGAGTTTTTACAAGGTCAGTAATATCCAGTTAGCTGTGATGACCAAACTACTGATATTGAAACTGCTGCTTTTGAAACTATAATAAATAGTCACTGCTATGTTCTAGGAGGTCACTTAATGCATTCAGGGTCAGAAGCAACTTCAGACTTATCACCACTCATCCAATGAGCTGAGCCCTGATACAAGATCTCAGTGCCATGCATCAAATCTCTGTTTGCACACCTCCAGTAATGGGGGCCTAGTATCTTCAAAAAATAGTGAAACACATTATTGTTTTAAAGTAGTTTCTTAATTGAGTAGAAATCTGTTTCCTTGTAACTTTCATCCATTGATCTTAGTCTGCTCTTTCGAGATCGTTTTGAAAAAGAAAAACTTCTTCAGTAGAAACATTTTTATTAATCTAACCAGTTCAGTAATAGAGACTCAATAAATACTTCTAGTATTAGTGAACAGAAAAAAAATTAAGTATAAGGTTTCCCTGACATTATGAACCTAATATTAACTCAAAAGAAAATGCATTTCCAAATATTTATCACTGATTTATTTGAAATTTGTAACAGAAATGCATCCATGATTCATTCATGCAAATTATCACCTACTAACTAAAAGCAGGGCATTAATTAATTGATTTTATTCTAAAGCAATTGCCTTGGGGTTGCATTAAAGATTATAAAAGATAAAAGAGATTCCTGTAAGCTACCCAAGTTCCAAGTTGAACAAAGAGAAACTGTGTGTAGGTTTGTTTTAAAAGAATCTCTCTCCTTTCCTCCCTCTTTTCCTCTCCCTCCACCCGCTCTGCATTTCTGCTATCATCTCCCCCTTTCTCTCTCTCCCTAGCTCTCTGGTTTTCTAGACACACACACACACACACACACACACACCCTTGGTATACTAGAGGAAATAATTTTATTTAAGTAACTCTTTTACTCACATGTAAAGAAAATGTTCTTGAGATGAAGTTCCAGTTGTTCTCAAGATTCCTCTCAGAAAGAGAAACTTAACTAGTGTAACATAACATTTTTATATATGTCATTATTTTTATTCTCATTTCTTATGCCCAAAGACATGAAACACATACACAAAATAAAATTCAAAGCTGAAAATAAATGGTTTATTTAAAAAAAACAAATTTACAAATCAAATAAAAAATGGAAAATACAAAAGTTTATGAATAAAATAAAGAAGGTAATCTTAAAATACTAAAAAACCTATGGAAAGAAAATGGATAATTAACAAGTGGAGTGATGCTTTTATTTCCCAATACAATGGTGTGCTTGTTTATTAGAATTCTAGGGAATCGTGTAAGTTACAATACAAAAGAGATTTAAATAAATTTTATGATTGTAATTAGACACTCTATATATCATGGTTCTCTGTTAATCTGGGTCAGAAGGTCTTTATTTCATACATAGCAAACCATTAAAGTTATTTTGTTTTAACTTTAGAGACTTTTTAAAATTTTAACAATTTCTTTCTGCTTTCTAAATTATTAATATGTTTCTCCATCTCCTTCAAGTATTCTGTATTGGGCATCTTCCAGGACATAAAACAAAGAAAAACTCTTGAAACAAAATTCTCTTAGATAAAAACATTTCATGTAAATTTGAGATGCTTCAGATTTTAACATTAGGGAAAGTACAGTACCAAAGACAAGAATATAAGTAGAAGAAAATAAAAAAATTCCTAGGGGCACCCAACAGCATTTGAGATAAATGCAGAATCCAAAAGTGCAAAAGGAATGCAGTATTGGTATGAGAATGCCCCTTGAAGATAAGACTGTCCCCCATTTACCTAAAGCTCATGTAAGAATTGATATACAAAGCTTATCTGGAGTCAGATCTCCTCTGGTCATGTGAGTGAAAGATTACTAGGAGTAACTATGGTTTGTAACAAGGAAAATTATTAATACAGCAAAAAATTAAATTCAATCCAAGACTGACTCCTTAGTACAGTTTTATAGTTAAGAATTCACCCTTTGCTTGAATTTAAAATAATCACTCCTCCATAAAGAAGTGATTTATTATGGTCTTTAATAGTGCTGAAGGACTTAAAATGTCAGTAACAGTTTTAGAATTACTTAACAACATTGACACTACTGAGTATAGGTTTCCTTAAATTATGAATTACAGTGTTTAATAGGATACTGAGGCTCATTTATAGGCATTTTATTTTCTTTTCCTTTATTACTCAACAGTCCAAATAAAGATTCACTTCTCCAGTAGTTGAGCACTGAGGTTAACATAGCTTAATTTTTAAATGTGTGCTCTCAAAACACAGTAGATGATCAAATAATGCCAGCGGTCTGGCTGGCTACTGCTTAGCAGTGACCATGGAAGCTCTGTGCACAACATATTCCATTGTACCCAGATCAAGTGTAACAACAGTAAGTTATTTATACTAATTTAGGAAAGGCATGAACTAACAACAGCTACCATTCTGTGATCTGTGAATTCACAAATAATATTAATGTACAGAAAACACTGACACAAAAACACTACAGTAAAAACATAATTTAAAGACTGGACAAGAGTTCCTGTGGCATGTGCCAATGACTATTTAAAGTCATATGCATGTATATATACATGTGTGTATATATTACACACGTTTATAAGGTTGGAATTGATTTTGCGAACTCATCCTAGATGAGTATGCTATATACTTTCTTGCTGAATATCACCACTGTCACCTTTGAAGTCCTCCCCTTGGGAAGCTACACACTGATGCCAGTGCCTACTCCACCCTTCAAGCAATTTTGGAACTCTTCTGAATGGCCTTCAGAGCTGTTGTAACCTTGGCAAGGGTATGAGTTGTTTGTGCAGGGCTGCCAATGTAGCACACCGTAGCAAGTTCATGAGCTTCATTGTCAGATTTGGGGCATGATGGCAGCTCTGATGGCCACTCCAGAAAAAGCGTTCCAAAACTGCTTTGAAGGGTGGCCTAGGCCCTAATGTCGGTGCACAGCTTCCCAAGGGGAGTACGTTGAAGGTTACTGTGGTGATATTCAGCAAAGTTATGCAGCACTTTTTCTAAGATGTTTTTGAAAGTAATTGTCCGACCTTGTATGTGTATATATACATACATAATTAATGTGTATCTATATGTAATATAGATACACACATATATAATTCATATGTGTATTTGTGTGTGTGTGTGTATACACTTGTATATAAGAAAGATAAATTTCATTACTCTGTAAACTCTGGACTTAGTTTTCACTTTTATAAGTCTTACGAAGAATAACATCTTACTTAAACTAAAACAAGTTACTTTGACAGTGACTTTGTGGCTGACTTGTTTGGCATGAGTGCATTGACGGAAACAGTGAATAAAACTGAGAAAATACTAAGCATTCAGTTAATTCTCTTAGAATATTAATGCTAAAGCAGCTTTCAACATCACTGAGGCTAACTTCCACACTTCACAGTGGGGGAGACAGAAACAAGGCTGAGATTAAAAGACAAATTGCCAAACACCCTGTTTTGTGCTTTTCTCACAAGCCAGAAAATGCCCTAAGTGCCCTTCTCTGTTATTTCATTCTCTATTAGCACCATTAGAAGCTTCCTATTAGAGGGAACCAGGTGTGGAGCCACCTATAGATGCTGAATGACTGATACAAGCAAGGTACAGTAGATAGAGAAGATGAAGGTGATAAAAAGAGTTGACCTATATTTAGAAATTTACTATCATAAAAAGATTATGATATACTTTTCAAGTTGACAAATATGACATCCATTACCTGAGATGGCGCAGGGTGTACAGCAGAGAAAATGCCGGCAAGTCCTTTAACTCAATTAGAAGGCACATTTTTAGTAATATTGCTCTGTGTCATCCTAAGTGGGTGTCAGTCTTGCTGTGACAACGTGTTGTACAGAAGAATGAGTAAAAGAGCTCAAGATGCTCAACTAAAATAAATTTAGACTCTGATTATCTGTTTGAGGATGAGTAATAAGAAAAGAAAAAGAAAACTATACTTGGAAATTCATAATGACCCTGTTAACAGGTGACTTATCTATAATGGGTATTTCAGTCCATCACAAAAAGCTTCCCCATAATTTTAAAATTATGAGAGAGAGAGAGAGAGAGAGAGAGAGAGAGAGAGAGAGAATAGAGACATTTGGAAATGTGGACAGAGGATGAAGAAGGTGAAATTCACGTCAACCAAGTCTTTGCCTGCAAAGAACAGTGACATCGGATACTGGTGACAGATTGGTGGCGCTGTAATTCTAATACCTTAGTATCGCCTGAGGAAGCAGAAGAGCCAGTCATACAGTCACCCTGAATTTATCTCTATGGAGAGGCTTCCATAGAATTTTTTTCTGTCCATGAAACAATAAATTGGATATAAAGAAGGGGGGACTCTTCCCTCCTAGAGTACCCTTGGATCTTTCTACTCATTTCATTGTCCCTTTCACACATTTTTCAAGGATGAGTAGG
Organism: Lyroderma lyra; assembly: GCA_004026885.1. Classification (NCBI taxonomy): domain Eukaryota; kingdom Metazoa; phylum Chordata; class Mammalia; order Chiroptera; family Megadermatidae; genus Lyroderma; species Lyroderma lyra. The sequence goes on along the minus strand of PVJL010000780.1, from coordinate 78,172 downwards.
AGAGACCCTGCTCGCCACTTCTAGAGCACCTGGAACTTTTCTTCACTGGCATGGCCACCTGCAGCTGCTTCCAGAACCTGCCCTGAGGATACTTGGATTTCTCCCCTTTCCATTTAATGACCGTGAGCACCGTCTTAGCCCTCTTCAGCTCTTTCACCTTCGTTTCCTTCACAGCTTTGTACTGCACTAAAATGACGTTGATGTTTCCCCGAGAGGCCATGTTTTCTAGGCCGGCCTTGAGCTCCAGGAGGGCCTGGGTTCCCTGGAGCACGTAGTTGGGGCTTAGGACAACCAGGAGGCGTCTGCTTTTCTGAATGAAGCTCAAGGTCTCATCTGTGACAACTGGGAAAGAAAATACCATGGGGATTAGTGTTGGCCAAGAATGCCCCAAAAGCATGGGGCCTGAGGAGCAAGTGCAGGGAACTTAGGGGAACAGGCTGAGAACTGAGGTGACATTTCTACGAAGAACACTGAGGAACTTAATCCTTAGATCCATTCACTATGTTCACTAACCACCACTGTCCTCACAAAATAGAAACTACATGTACATATTCTAACCCAAAAGGAATTCCAAATAGGCCTGAGGCCAGAACATACTTCTATGACTTTGGCCTTCAAAAGCATAATTTGGGACATTCAGGAATAAGTGAATTGTACTGCAGTAAATTTCTTCAATCCCTGTGGCCTGCTGTAGCCCAGCCCAAGTCACTCCTGAGTCCTTTCTCCCCAAAGATAACCATGGAAGAACTTCCTAGTGCCCCTGAGCATTAAAAAAGATATACATTATAGAGTCAAAATCACAAAAATTCATTTTTTGCAAACATAGGACAGCAACAGTAGGAACATTCATTTCTGAAAGTCCTCCTGTTGACACACACCTCCCAACTAGAGTTGGAGTAAGAACTTAAAAAAAATACTGTAGCCAATTGAATGACGTTTTGGCCGGCATCACATTCTCAGCTCAGCTTTCTATTCTGCTCTCTGCTCTAGACACGAAACTAATCCGTGGATCTTTCGCCTTAAACTCCCATCATGACTATGAAGCCATCCATGTGTTTCGGCAGCTGCTGGCTGATGTCTCTGCCTTCACTACCAGGCTAATGCTTTCTTCAGATCAGAAAAGGAGAAAGAGCAAATAAATAAAATGAAAATGCACTGTAATTTTATTCTGTTGTCAAGGGCTTTGATTAGTTCCTGTCACTAAATTTTTGGGAATAATCCATCTCCTCAAGTTTGCTTATCAAAGACTATATAATCCTTTACCTTCAGTTCAGATGGGTGGTAACTTTAGGGAATGCACTAATGTTGTGGAAAGCTATTTCATGACTTACCTTCCTTTCCTAAGCAGCCATTTGTCCCTTAATCTTCATAGGTATAGAGGCAGTGGGGGGAAACTCGTAATTAAAATAGCATGTGCAGCCTTGAGGAGAATCCAGGAAAAAGTAATTGTGTACTCCAAGCAGTGTTGTTGGAGATTAACCACGTGTAAAGCATGGAAAGAGACTCAGAGGCAAAGAACACCCAGTAAGAGTGACAGGGAAAATGTGAAACACCATCAAAGGACCAACCATCAAAGCAAGATGTAGCAGGGTGTTCTGTAGAATTTGAATTCTTCAAAGAACTATCAATCACTAGTAGAAGGTCTTACATTGTTTTACTGCATAGCTTTATATCATTTTTCACAAAGTAGATAAATATTTGTTCAATGGCTGTATAAATGAACAAATGAATGAATAAAATGGTTTAGGATTTTAAGTCTTAAAATGTGTGAAATTTATTCTTTACTTGTATACAATCAAGTCATTATTTCCTGACAAAATTATATTGAAGGAGATATCCATTGCAGAATACAAGCACGATGGACTTTGGGGAGATGATTGGGGGAAAGAAATAAAATAAGTGATCCAGAAATAAACATTTAAGTCTATTTCATATTAGACTTAAGTTGAGACTATTTTCAATTATCCACATGACATTAAAAAAAACATATGAAGGGATTAATGTAAACAAGATTTTAGGAAAGAAAATTAGTTTGTTGTGCTGAGGATTAGAAGCATCACAAGCATTTCAACAGTACAAAGATTAACAATGGGTTTAGGAATGCTGTTGTGTATTTATAAAACAAACTCAAATGGACCATCACTTTGTGTGTTACTGTGTGGATCTGAAAATTAGAGATGTGCTTTTATTTTAAAATAGCCAGCAATTCAAACTTCTTTTTTTTAACCTACTAGAATATAGTGGACTTTGTAAAATTTTAAATAATATCTCAAACATGTAAGCTGATATAAATGAAGATGCAGACCCAAGGGAAAGAAGAATTTGAGTAATATTGGTTTGCTAGAAAACAAAAGTGAGGAAAAGGAAATTAGCAAATGCCAAAGGGAAATATTCTAATTCCTATCAGGGAGTAATGTAAAGAAAAATTCCATACACTCTATCCTGCAACTCATTTTTAGTAAAATTGAGTAAACCTCAGTCTTTGTAAAAATATTTTGTTTAAACTTAATCTTTGTAAAACAAATTCTAGGCAAATTAATGCAGATTAGCTAAACTTTACGAAAATCTAAATGGGGTTAGACATTTATATAATGTATTCAGTGTTCCCCCAATTAGTCTAGTACCTACCTGGCACTACACATAGTAGTAGCAACATTATTGACTACATTATCTATGCTGTACTTTACATCCCCATGTCTACTTGCTGTATACCTGAAACTAATACAAAATAATATTAAATGTCAACTGTAACTATAAAAAGTAAGTAATTTTAAAAAATCTAAATGTGAGTAAACAGGACATTTAGAGCTGTGGCATTTAATAGAGCTCTAATAGAATTCACATCCAAACTTTTTTGAACTCAAGTTTTTGAAGCTACAAGGAAAAATATTTTATATCAAAAACTGCATTTGAAAGTCTACATCTTAAAATGTAGTTTTATTCCTAAAGAGTCTCTGTTTATTACTATCTATTAACTAATTGGACATTGTATGTCCAAAGATGCCAACATAGAATTGCGCCATGATTCCCATCTGTGATCCAAAGCTAACGACCCTTTCTGTCTCTCAGGGTAGCAATATTTATACTCATCTGAAATACCTACTTCCCCCAGGCAGACTATCTCGGTCAAAGATGCATAGTTTGTATCCAAATTCATTCTCCAAAACTCCACGGAGGGTCAGTAATACAAATTCTTCTTCTTCAGCATTCCGTGCATAGGATACATAAATATCATATTCCTTCCCATCTAGCAAAAGAGACACAGGTTGAATAGACAGTTAGAAAGTTTCTCAATATTATTGCATATTTTTCTTAAATCAAAATTATGCAAATTAAACATCCTCATTTTTTACATGTATGAATTATCTGACAGATTTTAGTTTGATTTCCTACTTGTGACAGGTCTCTAGGAAAAATGACTATTTCAAGGTATAATTGCAAATTTTATCTGATGCGTCTTCTACACTCATCTCACTGAGTTCAATTTTAATGGTGGAGAATAAGTGATGATTGGTTCATTCAACCATGAATTAACAGAATCAGGAAGCAAATAGTCAATCATAGGTGCTGGCAATTAATATTACACAGAAAATTTCTAGTTCCTTTCCTAGTATGTCACTCAGTAATATATAAGAATTATAAATTGAGCAAAACTTTTAGAAATGATTTAATTTATACATGAAAATAACTAATTAAAAACATACTTAGATTAAATAAGCCAATCTTTTCTGAAATTGCCTAATTATAAAAACCACCTCTCCTTGAGAATATAGGTTCTGTTTTTCTTTCACAAATCTACTGAAGGAATCTTTATGGGATGGATCTAACATCTGTATGTTTAAATGTTTCATTCTTGTCACCAGAAAATTACATATTATAACCATGCTACTTAAACTTTAATGAGCACATGAATTATTTAGAAATATTGTTAAAAGGTAGATTGTGATACAGAATAATGGTTTCACTTAAGATTCTCCTTTTAATAAGCTCCCATGTGATTCTGATGCTTCTGGTGCATGGATCAGCCCTGAGTGCAAAGCGTGGGGACCTGCACTGTCAGTACAGCAGTTACAAGCCATACGTGTTGACTAAGCACTGGAAATGCTGGTCTGAATTGACATATGCTGTAAGTATAAAATACAATACAGACTGAGTTTTGAAGACTTTTAGTACCAAAAGCAAGACAAATTAATTATAAGCTAAAACAAAAATATTTTGAGCGTATTAAACTTATTTTCACTTTCTTAGTACTTTTCCTAATGTGATCACTAGTAAAATTGAAATTATATGCGTGGCTTTCATTATATCTCCATTTAGACAGTGGCAATATAGACAAAATTCCATATTAAGCCAAGAAAGCAGAATTATATGCATTAGGAAGATTTTCAATAGGAAGGGCTGAAACAAAAACTAGTCTGATTAAATATTTGAGTTAAATTAGATTTTATTAAGCCAACATGTTTTTTAAAGATGACAATAGCATAGACTTATATCAAACTTCTGTAACTCACCTAAAATGGTTTCATCTGTTCCAAAATGAGCCCGGTAAAATAGGACCATCTCCAGCCAGTAAACATGGTAAACAACAATAAGAATCACTACCAGCAGGACTGTGACCCCGAAACCACAGGCCAGTTCCACTGTGTATCTTGGAGCTACCACTAGAGTGAACAACAAACAATTAATTTCTGCATTGTCACCAGAGCCACACATTATCCTGCAAATAGCTGGAGAAGCCAAACAATGAGCTATGCACCTGATTTATATGCATGAACAAGCAGAGGTAACATAGTAGGACTTGGCACTATGTTTTGATTCTACACTGTGTAGTATTTAGCTTTTGATTTCTAGCTACTAGCATAGAAGGTATTTTTTTAACTATTGGATGATTTGAATAGACTTGGATGATATACAAATTAAAACAGAATCTTAGCACTGGGAAGGATTTAAAAGGTCATCTAATTCAGTTTACCACCTGATACCTAAATATCCTCAAAAATATTTTTTGGAAAGTGTAATTCCATCTTCTGTTTCTCTCTCTCTTGGGATAGAATCTTTACTACTCATTGGATCAGCTCATGATATTGGTAGAGTTTTAATATTACAGCAGTTAAATGGAGTAAAAATTCTTAATGTGTTTCCTTTCATTAGTCTTAATTTCATTCTCTTGTCTAGAGTTACACAGAAGAAATTTAATCCCATTTCCTTTATACTTGGAAATAAACTTCAAAAAGTTATTTTCAGGAAGCAGAAACAGAGGTTATTTACCTAGTGCTGAGCATACTTGGCCCTGAAAGTACCTCTTTCAGGGCCAGGATATATTATAAATTCCAGGTCTACAGCTCCAGGATATATTATAAATTCCAAAGACTGACTTGCAATATCCAGGTATGGACAGATTTGATTATATTGTAATATGTCTATAAGCTTGCTTTTCCACTCTCTCTCACTCCCTATTAAAAAACATACTTACACTCTTCTAGGTAGAGACTATGTCTTCTTCATCCATGCTACCCCTAAAACACCTAGGATCTGAATGAGCATCTCCAGATAGGACTCTAAATGTTTCTGGGCTATTTAAAGAAACCTAATACTACAGTATGTATCAGCAACTTCATTTGGCTGCTTTATTAACTTGTGATAGTGAAGCTTAAGAATTTGAAGAAGGAACAGAATATTTACCAAATCTGAAGCAGGAGTGGCTTAAATTATGTATTAGCTGATTTGACAATTATCTGTAGACATCTACTATTTGCTAGAAGTTGTTGGGATTACAGTAGTGAATAAGACAAAAAGGGTCTCTGTCCTCTAAAGGCTAATACGCTAATGCAGGAAAATAAATAAGGTAATACATACACACATACATACATACATACAAATAAAACCACACCAAAGGATATTAAAATAATAATTTTTAGATAATGATCAGTGCTATAAAATAAACAAACCAGGGTATTGTGATGGAGGTGATTGAGGGATGGAGTTGGGGAGGTAGAGGTGTATTAAGTAGGATGTTGAAATAAGGATTGTTTGAGCATCTGAACACCGTAGGTGGTAAGGGTTTGCTGAGACAACTTTTGTTCATAGTTGGAATTATTGAGGATCCCTGACTCCAAAGTCCAGAGATCTTTGCACAACACTGCCATGAAGTTTAATTATTGATCATAGACTAGTGGAAACAACCTTTTTAAAACAGGTATCTATCCTAAGGGGGAAATGGTAAGCAGTCGAGCTGAGCCTGAAGTTGTCTAATTAAAGAGCAAATCACAGAGTTTCAAGTTCATTATCCTAAACTCAGGATACAAATCCTGCTACAGATATAGCGTGGGACTCACTAGTACAGAATTATTATCAGGTGATTTTGAATTTGTTCCATGAATAATGGTGCTTTAAGAAAACTCCATCATAAAATGCCAGAAGCTATGCCTGTCCAGGTGTTGAGAATTAACTAAGTTCAGTTTGGGTAGTTGGTATAAAAACTGCTGTGTCCTTGGTATTTCTGGTACATGTTATGCTAACAGTACACTGGAGTAATTCCCAGTGTCATCTTTATTATTTACTCAGTTATTTTGGGTCCTTCTAAGTAGACATTTCGTAATAGGGGAAGAAAAAAAAAGAGGTCAGTGAACCCTTTTACTTGATATAGATTTTTAAAAATATCAGTAGATATCTTGCTTAATGATCAAAAGATGAAGTACTCTCATAAATTTGCCTATGTATTTTATTTCTTGTGAGTCTTTTAAATTTTGTTTTGTGTCATACAATTACATGTGTTTTATTTACAGATTGTATTTTGTAAGGCCAGCTTGACGGTATCAAAAACTTCTTAATAGTATTTAACTAACTAAAACACTTAAGGTAAATAATCCACAAGCCTAAATTTCTAAGTGGCTTAAATCACATGCAGGAAGTTATCTAAAAAGCTTTCATATAAAGCTTTGCTGGCTTGCAGGGATAGGGTGACCCTCAACCCACATTTTTGTCTGCTCCAGCTGGATAGTCTGATGTTTTGACATAAAGATTTTATTCCGATGCAATTTCAGACTAAAGCATTTCCAATCAGGAAGGGGTGATGCAATTTGATCAGATCGGACTCCTAAACTGCTTTATGTCTTTGATCTCACTGATAATCAGTTTTGGGATGTAGCCAATTTAGTCACTCGTGCTGCTATTAATTCCTGAATCAGAATTCCCTCCATTCCTTTTGCAATCCTACAGTAATAACTAGCTCCAAAGCCCAAATTTCTAGTGAACCACCCTTAGTGAAACCAGTTCAGTACCTTAGATCTAGTTTTTTTCCCTGTCTCAAGGTATTGGTTTACCCTACTTGTTTCTGCTTGGAAACTTATTGTAGTTGGGGCGCTGCTATCTTTTAGCCTCTCAATCAAAATGCTAGCTGCTTGGACTTCCAAGTATTTCCTGTCTATTCTTGGCTAAATTGCTGGGATTTCTCAATGACTTTTGGAACTATGGTGATGACCATTTTCCTGAATTACAAAGAGAAGGTTTTATTTAAATGATAGTAACCTAGAAACCTGTGGCTGAATTGACCTATAGGCCTGATTTGTTTAGCTACCATAGTGTGTTAAACCTTGTGCCTTTTTGGACCTCAGATTCTTGCCTTAGAGGAGTAATTGATACTGGAGTAGCATGCCTTTCATAATATCTAAAATAATAGTTTTTCAAAGTTGGACAACTGGTAGTGCAGAAGTGTAATCTGTGAGAAAAAAAGCACAAAAAAGGTAACTTCCATGACAATCCAGGCTTACTGCCTGAAGGCAATTTTGGAACTGCTACAAAGAAAGGGGAAAAGCATAAGTACTGTAGTCACACTGAGCTAAGGAGACAGGACGTAGAGTTCAGAACTGCTAAATTTACAGGCCTAGGTACCAAAGAAAAGAAAACTGTGCAGAAAGGGAGCTCTAGAAAAGAACAAGTGTTCGGAAAAATACAAAGCTTTGCATATTAAGGGTGACACGTCATAAGGTCAGGCAAAGAACAGCTAGCAGTGAAAGAAAAATAACCAGGGAAGAAACAACGACCAGAGACGTGGGAACTAAACAATTCTAAGAGTACATACAGAACTGGAAAACATTTGAGTTAAGATCACTCAGAGTGAAGAAATTTAGCTCCTCAAGTATTAAGCAGAAACCCCATTTGGGCTATGTCTTAGAAATAGGTCCAATCTGGCCTTAGAGAAAAAGCTATTTTAGACCTACTCTAGCAAAGATAAGCAAGACACTTCAAAAAAAAAAAAAAAAAATCAAGCTGTTATGCAAGTGAATTAACTACTTGCTAGAACAAAACACAAAATTCAGACACTCAATAATGTAATAGTCATAATAGCCAACATAATATTAAAAAAAACTAGACAGATGGAAAAACTAAAAAAGACACATGATCAGAAAAGTTAGCCAATAAAAACAGAACAAGAATGAACAAAATTATAGAATTGGCAGATAAATGCTTTAAAATGAGTATTATAAATTAGCTTGTTGATTTTTTAAAAGACTGTGAGCATTATAAGAACAATGTCTATCCATTTTGATGAAGAAATGAAAATTTAAAAACAGAAATATAAAATTTTTAAATTAAAAATGCTGTGCGTTAGACAGCAAAAAATGAAATGATTAGTGGACACTAGAAACTATACTAAATAAAACACAGAGGGGAAAAAATTGATGAAATAAAAATAATAAAAACCTCAGGAATATGTGGAACAACACCAAATACTTTATCCAAAATTTAATTGGAATGCTAGAAGAAAAGTAAAGAATGAATGAAAGGATGGGCAAAACATAACCGAAGAAATAATGGCAAAATTTTTTTTTAATTAAATTAAAAATATAAACTCACCAAATCAAGAAGTTTAAAGAACCCTAAATAAGAGACACACAAATAAAACCACACCAAGGATATCATGATATAATTTTGAAAAATCAGTGAATGAAAGAAAATCTGGTCTAGAAGATGCACTTGACACTTCACATTCCTGATGCCATCCATACTAAAACACTCAGAGAAAGCCCTTCTGTGAAAGGGGAGCCACTCAACTCACTCTCGCAGCAGATTTCTGCATCACTCCTTGCCACTGTGAGCTTATGTTGGCAGCACTGTACAAACAACTCAGTAAGGTTTCATAACCTTGGCATATCTGTGTCTCACAGCTGTGTTTGTGTTGACAAGCGGCACTGTCTTGCTGAATGGCGTTCATTATAGTTGTTGTGTGTTTTTGTGTGCTGTTGCAAGAATGTCGGAGTTTGAATTAGAACAATGAAGCAACATTAAATTTCTTGTTAAACTTGGCAAGAGTGGAAGTGAAATCATGGACATGTTACTCCAAGTTTATGGGGATAATGCCATAAAGAAAATGTCAGTGTACAAATAGATTAAACCCTTTTTTGAGGGGAGAGAAAGCATCACTGATGAAGAAAGGTCAGGGTGGCCAGGAACAAACAGAACTGATGAAAACAGCAAAAATTCATCAAACTCTGCATTAAAATCATCAACTGGCTGTGAGAACCATGGCAGACCAAGTAAATATCGATACAGAAACAGGAAAATCTAAACTAAAATTTTTGGCATGGGAAAGGTGTGTGCAAAAATGGTTCTAAAGAAGCTCACTGATGAACAAAAACAAAGGAAGTTAGTGTTTGCCATAACCTTTTGAAGAGGCAAGACAATGTTTTGGGCCATATTATCATTGGTGATGAAACATGGGTGTACCAATACAACCCTGAAACAAAGCATCAAAGTGCACAAGAGAAATCAGCCAATTCTCCACAACCAAAAATGTTCCATCAGTCCAAATTAAGAATCAAAACTACGTTGCTAACCTTTTTTTGATATCAGAGGGATTGTTCATTATGAATTCACACCAACTGGACAATCAACTGAGTTTACTATTTGGAAGTGCTGAAAAGGCTGTGTGAAAAAGACAAAAATGACTTGAACTTTTCACCAATAACTCATGGCTCTTACATCACGACAATGCACCAGCTCTCACAACACTGTCTGTGAGGGAGTTTTTAGCCAGTAAACAAATAACTGTATTGGAACACCCTCCCTATTCACCTGATCTGGCCTCCATTGACTTTCCTTTACCTGAAGATAAAGGAAATATTGAAAGGAAGACATTTTGATGACATTCATGAAATCAAGGGCAATACGATGACATTTCTGATGGCCATTCCAGAGAAAGAGTTCCAAAATGGCTTTGAAGAGTGGACTAGGTGCTGGTGTTGGTGCATAGCTTCCCAAGGGGAGTTCTTCAAAGGTGATCATAAGTGATATTCACCAATGAAGTACGCAGCACTTTTTCTAGGATGAGTTTGTGAAATTGTCGTACCTTGTGTGTGTGTTTGTGCATGTGTGTATGCCAGTAACTATGCCGAGAACTTTAAAAGAGCCTATGAGGTAATGGTAGGCAGAGGCAAGTAACTAAACAGAACCAATCTACTAAGAGTTCTTAAGAGGCATGTACACTCTAGGCCAAGCTTGTGCAACCTGTGGCCCACAGACCACAGTTCAGGACGACTTTGAATGCAGCCCAACACAAATTTGAAAAACTTTCTTAAAACATTATAAAATTTATGCACAGGCTTTTTTCTTTTTTAGCTCATAAGCTATCATTAGTGTTAGTGTGGCCTGAAAGAATTCTTCTTCCCATGTGGCCCAGGGAAGCCAAAAGGTTGGATACCTCTGCTTTAGGCCTTTGCTTTTTACTTTCTAAATTGTATAATAATAAAATTGTTAAAGTGAAGCCTGTTTTTTTTTCATCAGCTTAAAAAATAAAGGTTTAAATCCCATTACAGAATGTAACAATTATGGATTAACTTTTTTGATTTTTTACTTTTGATGTAAAAACTATAGGCTCTATCTGACTCGGGAATCCAGGGTAATTCTGAATGACTTGATAGCATGTGTGATAAATCATCATTATCTTTCTCCAGATCATTGAAAAACATCCTTGAAGGGATTAATTATCTGGGGGTCTGTGCTCAGTGAAAGAACCAAATAGAAATTTATACACAGTCCGTTTCAGGAGTCACAGCTAGCACAAGACACCTTTATAATTTTTATTTATTGTGAAAAAATACAGTAATATCAACATAGAAATCATTTTACATAATTTAAAGTCATAGTTTAAATAATTTTTGGTTTAGCAACTGTGATTAGTGATATATTATAAACGTGTTGGAATATTGGTACATAGTGTTTAATGTGATCACTTTAAAATTATGTTTTTTTGAGTATAAATGTTTTACATCTTAGCTATTTGCATACAATTAGTGGTTGCTATTTATAATGTTTAATTACTATAGATAATGCTTCTAAAAATATTTATTGGTACATAATTCTCTTTCTGTTAAGTTATTTATTCAGGAAAAATTCTGAAAAGATTGTCATAGGTCTGATCATTTTTATGACTCTTGAAATCAGCCAGCAATGATTTCTAACAGGGTCTTTACAATTCACCAAGAATATGTGACTCTACTTGCTTTATTATATCTTTGGTAGCTTTAAATAGTGTCATTATTTTTTATTTTTCATGACTGTATAGATATTAAATTATGCCTTATTATCATAATTATGATTTTTTTTGCCACATTTAGATACTAAATAGATGGAAACTTTTCTCACGATTTTTCATTCAACTTCGATTCATTGCTATGTGTAGATGTTGTGCGAAGTGCTGGAGCTCTTTATCTCAATCTCTCCTTTCTTCCTCAGTCACCACAGCACTACACTGGTGTTCACAGACTCGTCCGTGGAGTGCATCCATTACCTTTCTGTTTCACCTTGGCTGTCTTCTCCACCTCCCCTTTGGCATTTCTGGCATGGCAGACATAGTTGCGCTTGAGATCCTCAGCAGTAACTTTCTTGATGCTCAGAATTTGAGTTCTTGTTTCATCTTCTGTTTTAGATTGACTGACACTGGAAACAGGGGAAAGAAAATCAGAGCATTAGTGAGACTCAAGGGTCATGTACTATGTGTGAATCAGAAAGTAGACAACCAAAGAGCTCTTAGGTGAGGGCAGATGCAATGTCAATAGTGTCAATTGCCTTATGCTCTGATGGTTACATAAGGGAAATAGTTTCTAGATTCCAATACTATTCTTTAGCATCTAACACAATCCCAATATGTAGATCAAATCCCAGTGTTGGCATCATACCATATCTATATATCTCTCTTTAAAGCAAAATATCTCCTTCCTCAAACTTCTAAGGCAGGATGCTGTATTGTTTTATAGAGAAGTTTCTGTGGCCAGATCCATTTAGATTTTGATCCAGACTTTGCCACTTACTGGCTATAAATTCTTTGGGCACAGCAATTAATCTTTCCATGCCTTGAGATCCTCCTTTGAAAAAGAATAAAGCAGCAATGCCTGTGCAGTGCATTACATGTATTAATTTACTCAAGAATTCTGATAAGAGTATGTTATTGTGTAAGTATTGGAATAATGCTTAATAAATATTCATATTGGCTATTACTATTATCTCACAGTAATAGTTGATGTAATTCAGGGAGTTCTCAAAGCTTAGATTGTGAATGCAGGAAGATTATTGAGGTGAAACTGATAAAACATCTAAGTTAAACCTTAGCATAAAGAAAAACTTCTCAGAACAAGTAAATTTTGTAAAAATAAATATATGTAAATCTCAGCAAGTCACAGATCAACATTTTTCAGTCCAAGATCATGATTTAAAATCTCTTCAAACTACTTTGCTTGAAAGGAAAAATGCGTGTGTGTGTGTGTGTGTGTCTGTGTGTGTGTGTGTGTCTGTGTGTCTGTGTGTGTGTATCTTATAGCAGACCGACATCAAAGTTCTCCTTCTGATAAGGCTTACTGTCAGTCATGAGAACTTGGTTAAGGGCTCTAATGGGTTTCGCCTAAGCTTAACTGTACTGCTCAACTGTGAATAGTGAGTTGTGTTTCAACAGCCACAAGAAGAAACATCATGACTTCCATTATCATTCATTATTCTTATTATTATGAGGATGGGAAGCACAATCCTGAAATGATCAATAACTTTCCCTCTGTGCCTCCAGCCACATCTTTTATCAATTTCTTCTGCAAAAAACCTCCAATTACAGGAAGCTCTCTCTGTACCTTTAAATACGTCCTGCTTCTCTAACCTCCAGGCCATCCTTTTACCAGGAACATTCTTTCATGCCTTTACCGAGTTTACTTCCACTCATCTTTCAAAGCTTTATTTAGGTACTGTATGATCTGAGATGCATTACCCAACCCCACCAAACTGACTGGAATCCCCAGCTAAATCTTCCCATAACAGGTAGTACTTCCCAGCCACTGCATTTATCACATTATAGCACTGAAATTTCTACTCTATCATTGTTACTCCTGTGGAATCCACTCAGGGACTAAGTATTTGGCATAGTACCTAATGGGAAATAGACATTTTATAATATCTGTACAAAATCTGATATTATTATCAGAAAAGAAATATCTGTTGACTTCTAGAAGTTTTAGTAGCCTAAACTGGGGATAAGGCTTAACGGTCTTAAAAATGCTTTGCCATGTGGTTGGTCAGCTGCTAATTTTTACAAACTGTTGCAGTGAACCAATTGCTCTCTCTTGCATTTGTATACTTCATTTACAGAGGAATCTTTTATAATTCCAATCCTCTTCAAAAAGAGTCATGATTATTTAGAAATAAAATGACCAAGATTGCAATTTTAAGCATGAAGTACATTACTACTCCATTCACTTTAAAAATAAAATTTAAAGAACATGAATATTTTTAGTCATATTAAAAAATAATTCTCAATTATAAATGTGACATATATGTTATGTGACTTAAGAAAGACAAGGAAGACAATAGAAAATACCCACTTACTATTAGAAAAGAAATTAAAGCAATACAATTATCTGAAGCACAAATACTTCTAGGCCCAGGCTCCAGACTTGAGAAAGAGAAGAACAGAACCACAGTGATGGAATTTCTCTCTCCATAACCCTATATCATGGCCTTTTCATTCATATAGGCCAAGGGTCCCCAATCCCTGGGCCGCGGACCACTACTAGTCTGTGGTCTGTTAGGAACTGGGGACACAACAGGAGGTAAACGGCAGGCGAATGAGCGAAGCTTCATCTGTATTTACAGCCGCTCCCCATCACTGGCATTACTGCCTGAGTTCTACCTCCTGTCAGATCAGTGGTGGCACTAGATTCTTATAGGAGCACAAACCCTACTGTGAAGTGTGAATGCAAGGGATCTGTGTGCATGCTCCTTATGAGAATCTAATGCCTGATGATCTGAGGTGGAGCTGAGGTGGTGATGCTAGTGCTGGGAGCAACTGCAAATACAGATTAACATTAGCAGGGAGGTTTGACTGCACAGAGACCATACTAAATCAATTGCTTGCAGAGTCATATCAAAACCCTATAAGTGAGTAATAAGTGACAATTAAGCTGCATCTGGCACCTGAATCATACTGAAACCATCTCCACCACCTTCCATGGAAAAACTGTCTACTAGTAATCCAGTCCCTGGTGCCAAAAACACCAGGGACGGCTGATGTAGGCTATGCATTCCACCTGCTTTCAAGTAGGTATTGTAAATGTGATCATAAGATAGCACCTGGGCCTCAGATTGCAAGACTAGAAATCCTGCTTTGGGATGCAACCATTAACGACTTGAAAATCTTGCTGATTTTAATGACAGAAAAAAATGGAAGTCTTTATTTTCATAGAGTAGTTCCCACCAGAGGTCATTAGATTATATAATAGGACAAGTGTTAGTCACCCCCTTGCCTGCAACAATGATACCTTTCATTAATGGTTAGGTCAATAGGGGTGTCATCTGGCTTTTTTCCATCAATGGTCCACCAAACCTCATTGCGAGAGTCCTTCAGGAAAGTAAAAAAGACTTGACAGGGAATGAGTAGATCCTCTCCTAAAACAAAACAAAACAAAACAAAAGAGTTCACCCATTAATTTGTCATCTTCACATAGCTAACTATATTGGTTCTACTCTGTGATGAATCAGAAGCAATAAATGTTACGTGTACCTAAAATCCTACTTCAGATTAATTTTCTAGTGAGATACCTATCATAAGGTAATGTACTATTCTTCACTGCAAAACAAACAAAGGAAATAAGTACATCAGCTTTATATACAAAGTCTAGCATTACCATCTTTTAATACAAACTATATATGTGCTAAAATGACAGTGTTTGATTAAAAAAAAAAGACTCTGACAGCATCCTTTTTAGCTCTAAACGTCCACAGACTACCCTTTTTGTTATTTCCCTCACAAACAAAACATGACTAAAGAAAGATTCTCCAGATCTTTGGTCCTTGGCCCAGAGAAGATGGCACAATGCCACTGCTGCAAGGACTGGCTGAGCAGGCCACATCTTGAAAGGCTCCAGTTATCAGGGTGCAGTCAATAAGTATAAAGACAATTTACAAATAGAAATTCTATGTTACTCTTTTGAGACAGAATACTAGGTTGAGGGATCTCTAGGCAGAAAATGCTAGTGATATTACTGATAAAAATAGCAATACATTCACTGAGAATTTTGTATAATTTCCTAAATATTTATACTTATTAATGTTCTAATTTAATTTTAACACAATACTACAAGTTATTTTTTAAATTAACATTTTATATATGTGAAAACCAAAGCTTAAAGATGTTTAATGCCATTTCTAGATCCAATTGTTGATAAGTGGCAGGCCAGGATTTAACGTAGACGAACCTTCTATTCCAGGTTGCCCAGCACAGTTCTGCTTTAAGCTTGCTTCCCTACTTAGTTATTAATATTGACTGCTTTCACTCTCAAAGTGTCCAGGTTGAGATGATAAATGACACTGTCATTTTAATTTGAACTCAGGTTTGTCTCACTTAGTGGTCATACTCTGTCCTCTTTTTCAATACATGGTTCTTATGCCTTCCCCTCCAGTTTTCTACATCAATAGCAGGAAGATAAAGTGAACATGGATTCATATTTTATAACAATATGATAAGTAGATTAAACATATCTAGATGATTAATAAGCATTTACTGTGATAGCAGGAACAATGTTGATATTACCATATAAAAATCACTGTTATTTCAAGGAAATTTGGTCCATTTGAGGTTGGCAGACCCCTTACTGTGTTCTTTGTGTTTTTATAAGGTAAGTCACTATTTGAAACCTTATCTTAATTTTTGGGCAGTATGGTTGATCTCCATCTATGTTGATCAATGCCTCTGTTACCTTCAGTACATTTTAAAACATGTACCTCTTTTATACCTCTCAACAGGATTGCAGTGAATTTATTATAAAAGATACAACACAGAAAATGTTAAAATTTTCTATGGTTTTCAACTTCACTGTGGGAGTCTTAAAGGTAGAATAATAATAAATGATAACTTAATTTGTCAGTTACAAGTGATATTTGTCTAGAATGAAACATTACAAAAACTAAAAAGAGACCAGACAGCCAGAGCAAACATTTGACAGTATTCTGAATCAGGGTGTACTGGTTCTATCAGTTGTTACCCGTTATATTCACAGTCTTGACCCCAAGCTCCAACCCTACCCCTTTAGAGTGGAATAGAAGCTTAAGGGATGCCTTGTGCTCATGCCGCAGCCTTGGCAAACCAAAGCCCTGTGCAAGCTAAAGTTTGCATCAAGCAGAAATCACTAATCAGGAGAGGAAACCTGCTCACAGAGGAAGAAGGAAGCAGTGTCTGAGAGGGAAGCAGAGAATCTCTGCGCTCCCCGGTAGATCGAGGAGGCAGCCAATTCCCAGAGCTGCCTTGGTTTCTGACAACATCAGTTTCAATTCAGGTGTGTTTTTACGAAAGCCTTCTATTCTCTTGTGTTAACTTAGGTGACATATTCCTTTTTGTAATTAAGAGACTCTTAACTGAAATTCAGAGGCACAGCTATATAATTACCTGGTTCTTTCTCATAGATCACAAGATCATTGGGTGAATGGATCTGGGGGGGCAATGCATCTTTTGGAGCACCTGGGAGAGAGTAAATAACAAAGAGAGATGATGTGAAGTCACGTAGCCTTTATCCCTTATAACCCATTTCAAAAATCATCTCTTCTGTGAAGCCTTGCCCAACTTCCTGGCAGAGTTGGTCAATTGTTCTTAAAGGGCCCACACTCCAATATATCGTCAATGACAACATTTCAGTCATTTAAAACAAGCAAGGAAACAAACATAACATACTGATTATCCTCCATATTTCAGGACAGAATATTCAACCAGTGTTTTAGACTTACATACTACAGCATAATGAATGGTTCTCACATATTTCTCAATTGTTTCTTTTCTGTTTTTCTCCTCACCATGCTCAGAGTGTCTAGTATAAGACCTTGTTAAATAAGTAAGTATTGAATGAATAAGTAAATGAAAAATTCAAAATTACAATTGTGAGGCCAGCACATCAGTCTACCTGATGTTCCAGTGATCAGTTGAACGTTCACTCATAGGGTTGCTGCTCTTTATAACATTCTATATTCTTAATTTTAGAGAAAAATATCCAGAAGGAACTTTACAGTATAGTGTTTAAGAGTAGCATCTTCAAGGATTTAATGACCAGAGTGTTCTAATCCCAACTTGGTCATATGCTGATCATATGACTGATTTGGTTTTGTTGTTGCTGTTATTGTTGTTGTTTTACTAAATCTTTGAAAAGCTGATTTTCTTCAATTCTAAAATGAAGGCAATTAACTCATCTCACAGGTTCATTATAAAGATGAAATTAAGTAATGCATATTAGAGCAGCCACTACATTTAAATACATATATTAGAAACAACTGCCAGGATGATTCTAAGGTTAGAGTATTCACTTGACTTTTAAAGTCCATTCATGTTAGCTTCTCAATTTAGTCTAATTTTTCTTCTGAATTAGTCCCCAACTTGGTACTATTCAGAAAGTAACCAGAGAAAGAAGAAAAGTAATTACAAAGTGTCTGATTTGAATTTTATTTACATTATGTTACAGCCCTTTTTAAAGAAATATAAAAACTGATTCCCATGTCAGACCGGTTGAAAAAAGCCTAGAACAAAAGGTCAGAAACCTAAGATTTAGAATCACTTCTACTAACTCATAGAATATCTTTTGACAGGTTACTTTCTGCTGTTGGGCCTCAATGCTTCTGTCTATTAAAAGATGGGGCTTAACAAAATCTCACTCTTGATACACTCTCATTTTAAATATAGTGGGCAAAGTGGTATTTAGGGCTCTCCTCTAAATACTTCCTATCCTGACACTGCTTCCCTTGGTTTGGGGTTTGATAGGAGTCTGTCGTCTCTGCCTAGGCCTTGTCCTTTCTACTTCTCTCATATCTCATCCTCTCTTCTCTCAGTACAAAGCAGTGGTCAAACACTGGCAGCAAATACCTTCAGCATTAACTACATCAGTTTCAGGATACAGAAATACATAGTTTACTTAATTCAAGTAAATCACTTTTTTTTACAATAATATTAACTGCTATTCATTGAGTCTCTACCACTTGCCTGGAAATGCATTAGCATAATACAAGGTCAGACAATTTCATGAATTCATCCTAGAAAAAGTGCTAAATACCTCATTTCTGAATCCCACTGTGATCATCTTCCCTTGAGAAGCTATACACCAATGTCAGCACCTAATGCACCCTTCAAAGCAATTTTGGAACTCTTTTTCTGGAATGGCCATTAGAGCTGTAATTGTAGCCAAAATCTGACAATTAAGTTCATGAACTTGCCACTGTGTGTTTATGTTGGCAGCTCTGTACAAACAACTTGGTAACCTTGGCAAGGTTATGACACCTTACCAAGTTGACTGTATAGTGTTGCCAATGTAAGTGCATGGTGGCAAGTTCATGAACTTAATCATCAGATTTTGGGTACAATGATAACACTGATGGCCATTCCAGAAAAAGAGTTCCAAAATTGCTTTGAAGGGTGGACTGGGTGCTGGCATCGGTACACAGCTTCCCAAAGAGAGTACTTCAAAGGGGAGTACTTCCATGAGGTATGTAGCATTTTTTCTAGGATGAGTTCACGAAATCAACTGTCCGACCCACGTGTATATTAGAAATAATATGCTCAGCTATCCTGAATATTAGGTAGTTTAAGTCCCAGAGTACAGATAAGGAGACTGAGTCTTCGACCAAAATCATATTGCTAATAAATGGCAGCGATCTGAGCACAGATTCAACCCAGCTATGTCTGGCATTCTTTATATTGTCCAAATTGCCTTTACTTCATTTATTCACATATTCATTCAGTAGACCAATAATTGTTAAACATCTACTATGTAAATGGAACTGCCGAAGGCTCTGGGGACAGTTCAGTAATCAAAAAAGATAAGCCTCTTCTCTTATAGAGTTTTTACACGCATGTTTGCAATAAACTATTAAGAGCCAAAACAAGATTACTGCACTTTTGTTCTGTGCACTTAATATAAATCATGCTTACCTACCACCTTTACCATCAGAGTTCTGGTGAGGTGGAATGTACGCCCATTTTCTGGATATGTAACAACACATGTATAATTTCCATTATTTGAAACCCAGGCTATGAGAAAACTTAAGTTCATGCCTTCAGGTATCACATTATTAAAGCCTTGTATTTTATGACAGCCCTAGAAGAAGTAAAAGAAAATATGTTTACCATTTAGATACACATATAAACATATACAAGCATATGCACATATCTAATTTTACACAGAACATACTAATATCTATGCTGGCCATACCTTTTACAAAACCATTTTGCTCAAGTATTTGATGATGTTTCTGCAAAGAGTGAATGCATTGACTTTCATTAATCTTTTCTGCAAAAGAAAACTAAAGTTCTGAACTGAGACATAGATTCCAAAGTACCAGCTTTCTGTATTAGGATCCAGTATTTGAATTCTGTGAATCTCATGTTAATAGCGAAGCAAGATTAAAGTTTTGAAAAACAACTAAGATAACTTAAACAACTGCTTGCTCTGCATTAAAATTTTTTTTTCATTTTCCTGCATTTCTTCACTTTTTATATTAATTCAGGAATCCAGTCACATTTCTTGCCAAAGTAGGACCTGATTTTTATGTCTGATTATGGCATTTTTGATTGCTCTGTTGAATCACTATATCGGTTATTTCCAAACTTTTTGGTATTTTTCTTCTACATATTCTATTTGTTGCAAATGAGTATCACAGACTCCAGAATCTAAACAATAAAATACATTCTATGAGTCTTACCAAGAGTTGAGTTATTTCTGCTCCAACTCACATTTTCATATAACTCTGATTTTTAAAATTATGAGTTTGAAATAATTTCATTCTATATAATGAGAATCCTGTTTGAATCTCTCGGCCCCACTAAATAGTCATATTGTTTTGTTTAATTGCAATCATCTGTGTCCAGAACATACATAGAACATTGATTTTTAGAAAACATTTGTGTTTGCTTTTATTTTAGAAATCAATAATTCACCTATGTCAAAAAGGATTAGGTGTCTCTAAGCTCCTTTAGATCTTCAAAAATTCTGGAAGTCTATGACTTGCTTGTACTTTCAATTTCCTGTATTCACATATTTAACTTTAAATCTTACATACTTAAGGTTTTCTTACTTCCATTCCTGGAGCATGTATTTTGAAATAGGACAGTAACACCAAGTGGCACATTTTGTAATTCTTTGTAACAGGAAATGCATCTTTTAAGAAAAGCATTAAACATTCAATTTGTGGAAATGATCATCATAAGGAAGATGATATGTACTCAGTTATTTTCCAAATGCAATTTATCCCATTTTAATAAAAGTGCTTTTAGGTACTTGTCACATCAGCAAAAGATTTTAATCCTCTTAGGTTATTACAAAGTATAAGGCCACAAAAGCCTATACTCTTACAATGAATTTATGTCAGATTTGGTTTAAAGTGAATTTAGGCTATCTGTAGAATTTTATTTGATTTTTATGACACCTTTCATTTAAGCATTTCAAAGCTATTTTCTTCTTTCATTTGTCAGCTTAGCTGTTCTTAAGTCCCTGTTAAGTAGAAGGATCAGACTAAATATGCTCTAGTTTTAAGAATGGGAAATAAAATGAGACAGACAGATAAAGAAATATTCCAGATAACCACAGTGCCGAGCTAAAACTCAGTTTTCCATAATGCTGAATAAAGGTC
The DNA here is from genome assembly GCA_004026885.1 of Lyroderma lyra. NCBI lineage: Eukaryota > Metazoa > Chordata > Mammalia > Chiroptera > Megadermatidae > Lyroderma > Lyroderma lyra. The sequence continues at coordinate 57,037 of PVJL010000780.1, read as the reverse complement.
TCCTCCTAACTTCTTAACCAAGAATAAACACTTCTCCTCAGGAGTTACAGTAGTTGAGACTGTTTGGAATGTTCTCATGCCTATACATGAGGATACAAAGACCCAGAGAGATTAAGTAATTGCCAATGCCAAAGAGCTAGGCAAGGTCCACAGGAATTTGAACGTAAATCTACCAGTTTTGAGGCCTTTGCTTTTAATCCCACCTAACACTGTCTCCTTACCCTATACTGTGGTCCTGCACATATGTCATGCCTGGGGCCTGCTCCAGTGTTAACAGTGTGGTTTGGTTCTATCACTTATCTGAGGCTGATACCTACAATTGGTGGTAAACTGGAAAAGCATATTTTCTAGAATGAGAAGTTAGCTATTAGTACTGAAGTTGTAAACAGCACTGCATAAGAATGTACTGAAAAAAATCTTCTTTTTGACTTATCAAGTATTATGAATGTAAAAACTATTTAAAACACATCATTTTAGATTTATAACAGGTTCTACAACTATAAAAAATGCTCTGACTCAAAATATTCCCATTCACTCATTCATTCATTTGCTCATTCACTCATTCATCCTTGAGTTTTAATCAATAAACCACGTTCTAGGCACTTTTTGAAGTTCTGAGAATACAGCATAGAATAAAACAATGGGTCAGTCCTCATGGACTTATCATTAACAGAGAAATGAAATTAGACACATCTCAATAGCACGGAAAATGGTAACCTCCCACTTTCTCTTCATCTTAGACCAAACCCATGAGGATGAATTTGAAATTTGGTTGAGATATGCTTAAGGCTATTCGTGGGGCATGTGTGTCAGTGGTGTAAGTCTGAGTTCTCTTAGGATTTTCTCTTCTTTCCATAAGGCTGAATAAAAATGTAGACCAGGGACAGGCTTGTCTTGGAGCTGCTTTGTTTAAAAAAATATTTCCGGTTGAGGAATATTTCACAAAAGGCAATGGTCAAGTTTGGGGTTTTGTCTGCTTTTTTAAAAAAGCTGACCATTCAAGATTGTTAAATTAACTAGTTTTAACCAAAAGAAATAAAAAGAAAAGGAAAAAATCTATTTCAATGTTATTAGACCTATAACATGCAAGAAAAAGAAATGAAGGAAATAGTTAACATTCTAAGTATGCATGTGTGTGGTGGGGCATTGCTAAACTATAAATAACCACTAACTTCAGCCTGTAGTAGGTGATGCACAGATGTATCTCTAGATCTTTTAGCACATGTACCTGAGAACATACAGGATATTTTAAACGTAGTACACTATTCCTGAAACTAAAGCCTGAAAATTCTCAGATGATTTCAAAATTGTTTATTTGGAATCCGGAAAAAAAAAAAAGATAGAACAAAGGTCTAGATACCCAAAGAATAAATAAACATGTCTCTAAATACAAGAAATAGGTTAGCAGTAAGTGGATTTCCACTATGAAGCAAACACTTGTCTGACTAAAAGACAAATCATCCATTTAGTTGATACATCAGTTCCTCATTCTGAATTCAAAAGAGAGAAGTTAAACAGGAGAGCAACTTTTCAACCACATAATGGTAGCCATGGAAACCTACTGTAATTTATAGGTAAAGAACAGCACACAAAATGACTTTGAGATCCTCAAGAGGAAATACATCATGTGGGGATGTAGGAATTGTGGTGGGGGGATGGCATGACTGGCTAAGGGCAAATATTTCCACTGGATACACCATTCAAGGACTCTGTGAGAGCACAAAAAATTAAAAAGGACCAGTTCCGAATTTATAAGTATGCACAATTTAACAGAGGATTACAACAAATATTATGAAAAGCTATCAGGGTGGGGGAGTGAGGGAAGATCAAATACACAATCTTTAGAAAAACTTCATGGAAAAGAAAGATTTAAGCTAGATCTTAGAGAATAAGTAGAATATTAACAAGTATTAACTAGAAGGGGAGACTTGAGAGAGTGACACTCCAGGCATAGGAAAAAATTGTGAGCAACGGCCCTGAAGTGTCAGAGCATTTTGGCTTCTGTGTTAGTACTTAACTAGCTTTATTATAATAACCTCTTTTCATGTTCATCTCTTCCTCTAGATCCAAGTGAAGGATCGATAGGTATTATATCTGCTTGGCCAGCAACTTACCACATACTGGGCACATGGTAAATGCCTAATATATTTGTCTTACATGATCAAAAATATGAATGGAAGAAGCAAAGGTACAAGACACAGAGTTGACACCTCATGCAGTCTGATAAGAAGATGACTATATAAAGCAGGGGTATCCAATCTTTTCGGTTCCTTGGGCCACATTGGTAGAATAGTTTTGGGTGGCGCATAAAATACACTATAACTAATGATAGCTGATGAGCTACAAACAACAACAACAACAACAACAACAACAACAACAACAACAGCAAAAGCTCTGTGCATAATTTTCTTAATGTTTTAAGAAAGTTTAAAAATTTGTGTTGGGCCGCATTTAAAGGTGTCCTGGGCACATGCAGCCCGCGGGTTGGACAAGCCTCATATAAAATATAAGATGTGGGATGGGTGAGTTGTAGGAGGTGGGCAAGTGAGAATAGGGATACAAAGATTTCAACTGAGATATGAGGTCAGAACACTTAGGGATATCTATGGACATTTTCACACCAAAATTAGATTGATATAAAATATACTATACTTGTTAACAAAATTTCAAAGGAGTTCTATATATCAGCCACTTCCAAGAAACAAAAATGAGCCATCCAATGTTTAATCAACAAATATTTATAAAATCCTTCCTATGTGGCAGTCATTGTGTTAGGAGCTGGACATAGTAGCTGCTATTCCCTGGGATTTTCCAGTTTAATTTAACTCATTCAATTATTTAATCAAATTTTAAATACAAAGTATATTGGTTCAGTTTTGTGCTGTGTCCTTGGTATTAAAGGGAAAGAAAAAGACAGGTCAGTATTTAGTATAGAGAGAGAAATGCAATCATTATAGTAACAAAGATCAGATATAAATTAAGTGCTATCAAAATAGAGTGGTGATTCATTCAGCTTAATTCAGCCTCAAGGTTTCACAGATATTTGAACTGACTTAAAGTTTAAAGGATGAGTCTTGGGTCCTCAGAAGCCCTGAAATTATAAGTAAAATGCTGTGTACAAATGGAGTTAAATGTGTATAGTTTGGAAAGAAAATGTGATACATACTTCCTTCATACCAAGACTAAAAAGTCATTCTATAGGAAAACTGGAGGAAAAGAAAAGAGGTAAAGAATCAACCAAACTAAATTGTCAGATCAAATTGAAACACGTAATTTACAAATAAATTCTGCATAGACCTTGGACTAACTTCTCAATAATACGCGCTATGCCAGTAAGGCCAAGTGTGGCACTTTTTCAGAAATGTGCTTTTCTGACGGCACTTTGTCAGAAAAAGCAAAGATTTTCCTATTTTCTGAGAAAGACTTATTAATAGAATCTGACCAATGCTGATTAATTTTACACTGAAAATGAGAGGTGGAGGTAATATACCAATTTTAATGATTACATTAAGTACAAGGACAACCAGCTTTTTGCAAACTGATCTCTGAGATGATATCCCTTCTCCTAAATAGCATTGCAGGGCATTTCAGCAAATGCTATACTAGTATAATAATGTCCAAAACACCCAATAAAGTAGCTCCTCTGATTCTCAGTAAAAAGGGGACAATTTCCTTTGCTTTTATAAGTATCTCTGGGGGAAAAGAATCAAATACCCAATTACAATAAGGAAGAGAAATAATTTGGTGATATGAAAGCTAGGATGGCTCATCATATTTTAAATCTTATAAATCTAATAATAATAGTAAAAAACAATAAGATCTCACTTACCTGGTCTTTACTGCTATTCATTCACATAAGGACATAAATAAACAGGCAATCTCCAATTTACACACAAGTCGTGTTCCAGAAGTTCTTTTGTAAGTTGGCTATTTGAAATTCAGTAAATCACCTTCAAACCATGGTTTGCTTTCCAGGCCAGTTACAAAACCTGGCGCATTCAGCAAACATTTACTGAACATCAATTTAACTCATAGGAAGGCTGAATTAGAGCACTATGAATTCTGGGCCCTGAATGAGGAAAACGGTGCCATGAAGAAGAGAGGAGAAAAGAAGGAAAGACAGGCCAAGGAGGAAAATTCAATCTTGTCCCATCTTCCCTGCAATTCTGTTTTGGGGGTTGTAAAGTGATTCTATAGTTTTATAAAAATATGCTTCTTCACACTGTTCCATAACTCAGTGTACATTTCTTACAGGAAGGGCAGAACACTTGATTTTTCCCATTTATTTACCAGTTGTGAAGATAACAAGTTGATTTCATGTCATCAATCAAATATGACCAATTAAATATCTTGAAATAAAATAGCATTATAAACTTACGGATTTACATTTAATTAATGGGATGTGACCCATCAAAACCTCAGTAATCACTTTCCTGAATTTCAAATTGGTCCATTTTGGCAAAAGGAAAACTCTCAAAGTTGGCTCCTAGGTCATTTCATTAATGACTTCACAGAGGCCGATGCCAATTTTTTTACAATGGAATTGTCCATTTCTTCCTCTAATTCTGTCCACTTTTGTTTCATGCATTTGGAAACACTCTTATAAGGCACCCATTATTTTATTATTTTTATACCTTCCTGCTGAATTGACAAGTTTATGATTCTGAAAAGTCCTCTTTGGGGTTCCCTGGTGGTGTAGCGACTAGGCTTCGGCACTCTCAACGTCGTGGCCTGGGTTCGACTCCCAGCCAGGGAGCTACTACCCCCGTCCCCAAAAATCAAACAAACAAAAGTCCTCCTTATCACTAAAATTACCCATTGTCTTCATGTCTACTTTAGGTATTTTTGGTATATCCATTCTACCTTTCTTATTTTTATTCATCATTTATTTTTTATTTAAATTATTTCTCCTTTTTACTTTCTATTAATCTTCAGGCACTATTTACCGTGTCCATTTGTTGTTAGGTTCCTCTTTGCTTTGCTTCATTTATAAAATGACTTACTTTGCTCTTTCTAAGTTTCGACTGAGTTTTATCATTTCTAGACTTTTCTAATTCTTATTTATTTGTTATTCTTTCTCATCTTGTACCATTTCTTAATGTCTATTAGCTTATTTTTGAAATGGAAAGTATGCCCTTCTAGCAGGTTCTTTTTCCTGTAGAATGTTATTCTGCTCCTCTTTGTTTTTTGTTTATTTGTTTGTTTGTTTGTTTGTTTGGTAGTTCCCTGGCTGGGAATCAAACCCAGGTCTCCGCTTTGAGAGCGCTGAAACCTAGCCGCTACACCACCAGGGAACCCCATCTGCTCCTTTATCTTATTTTTCTTATGATTTTGAATAGAATTTTACCTTGATTGTTTTCATTGCTCATTTGTATGTGAAACCAATCCTCTCCCGCCCACCTTACCCAATGACCTTTATAATCTGGCAAGATTTTCTAACTTCACGGAGATTCCTCTTCGGAACTACGGTCTTGAGCATTCCTAACTCTCTTTTGCTCCTTCTCTGCTCTGCTCTTCTGGTCCTGCCCTTCTTTCCTCTACATTACTCTGATCTTGTTTATTTTTTGTTCCACTCTCAGACCTTTCTCCTCAGTGAGGGTGGTTGTTTTTGAGTTCTGAGGCACGAGAACAATTCCAACCCCTTCAGAATTTCTTAAGATCCATCCATGTTATCACAAATGGCAGTATTTCATCTTTGTATATGATATGTACCACATCTTCTTTATCCAATCATCTATCAAAGAACACTTCAGTTGTTTCCATGTTTTGGCCACTGTGAGTAATGCTGCAATGAACATAGGGGTACATACATCTTTACAAATAGAGGTTTTCTGATTTTTTGAGTAAATACCCAGAAGAGAGATTGCTGGGTCATGTGGTAATTCTATTCTTAATTTTTTCAAGAAACTCCATACTCTTCTCCACAGTGGTTGTACCAGTTTGCATTCCCACTAGCAGTATATGAGGTTTCCTTTTACTCCACAGTCTCTCCAACATTTGTTATTCCTTGACTTGTTGATAACAGCCATTCTAACAGGTGTGAGGTGGTATCTCATTGTGGTTTTGATTTGTATTTCTCTTGCAGCTAGGGAAGTTGAACGTTTTTTTCATATATCTGTTAGCTATTTGTATGTCTTCTTGGGAGAAGTGTCTATTCATGTCCTCTGCCCATTTTAATTTCACTCATATGTGGAATATAAAATTGAAAGCAACAAATAAACAAGACAAACAAACAATAACTCATAGACACAGACAACAATTTAGTTGCTACCAGAAAGTAAGGTGGGAAAGGGAGAGGCAGATGGTAAAGGTGTTAAAATATATGGTGATAGAAGAATGTTTTACTTTGGGTGGTGAACACACAATGCAACATACAGATAATGTATTATACGCTGCATATTTGAAACCTACATAATTTTATTAACCAATGTCACCTCAATAAATTTAATTTAAGAAAAAAGAATTTCTTACTGTAGGTCTCTTGGACTCATCCTCTATTAGAGCATAAAACCCTTCCCAATTTCAGCTGCTACTTTCAAAATTGACTCACCATAATTTCCAGTGAGTACCTGCTGGCTATTCTTGGGTTCTGTTTTCAAGTCTGCCAGATACCACACTCGTTCTATGTACTCCCTTCTCTACGGACACTGATTTATATGGGCTGTGCTCATGGTTTGTCTTAATTGCTTTATTGAAAGTAATTCTTGTTGGTAACTTGTCACTGACTTTTGTTTTAAATGCTGTTTAGTTTTTGGCTTTGGTTTATGTGAATATTTGAAGAAATTAAAAAAAAACCAAACTCTGATACTGCTGTATGTGCCACCTTCTAACACTATCATTTTTGATTAAACATTTCATGAATCCCTCAGATATAGAAGATACCACAGCTGAATTGTGGCTACAAATGAAGGCAGACATGGAAACACAGAAAAGTAATAAAACACAGTACTAACTAGTCAAGGAGTTGAAATTCACCAGATAAATTAGCATCTTCTGATTTTACTGAACCATGAATAGAAGTGGGCAACATTTCTCAAACCGTATTTCATGGGAAGTTAATAGAAATAAGGTAGTTCTAGTAGTCCAGTGAACGTAATGTAAGAGATGGTGGGCTGAGGCAAAGTGTTCTCCACCACTTCCTTTAAAATACTACACAATAAGGAAGCAGTACAAGATTTGTACAAAGTCACTAAGGAAGGCATTTTAAAAATCTGATGAGAAAAATCTCAGTTTCTACATTAACTCAACACATAGCTACTGCCATTATAGGGAGGGTAAAATGCCCTCTAGTTTGCTTACCATATACCAAGTGACAGTTGGTTTGACACTGGAAGGAAAAAACCCATCTACATTTGGACAAGTAATCATCTGAACACCATATTCGATATACAATCTATGCACTGGCAGCTTCATGGGAGAATTGAAGCAGCTATCTTTCTGAACAACTTCCAGAGGAAATGCAACTTTGCTGCAATACGTGGTGTTTCTGAAAAAGAAATAAGCAATGAATAGGCAATCTCATTTTCATTTGTTTCAACGCAATAAACACATTAAAATAAGCAAAAGTGAAGTAATATTATATGTTATGGAGGTATTTCTTATACTATTGACATCACAGAATAGAAATAGACAAAAATAACTACTATTGATATACTAAAATATTTGTATTTTTAGAAATATTCCTAAACATGTGCATGTGTGTGTATATCAATTCTAGATCTTCTTTAGAGACATAAATGCGCAGGCAGGTAAACTGAACATTAAAGATATTCTTAGGCCTTAACAGCTATGCAGCTTTGCTCTTGTGATGTCAAAGAAGGTTGGTAAAGTTTGAGGAAGAGCTCTAGAAAAGTAGTGGGTTGTTGAGGAAAAGGAAATAGAGATGCTGAAGCACTAGAATGTATAGTAGAGACCAAAGTCATCCAGAAAGCTGCTGATGACCCCCTCCAGGATACTGCTGATCTCCATGTGGAAATTTTAATGAATTAACAATTGTCACAGATAAAAAGGAACTCAGAGCATTTACATTGACTTTCTCATTGTGTGGATATAGATACCAAAGCTCTCAGACACGGACTGACTTGACTAAGGTCACCAGCTAAATAGTAACAGAGCTAGGATGATGGCCTAGGTTTTTTGACTTCTCATCCAGTGTTCTTTCTACCATAATTTTTTCTAACTTCCCCTATAAAGCAGTATGAGGATATAAATAATGGACACATTTTTCACTTAATCATTACATGGTTTAAATTTATCAAAGCATAGTCATCATTCTCTATCAGAGAACAGTTAATATCCATAAGTGACGTGGAACGTTCAGAAGAAGGTCTGGGATTACCTATCATTGTTAAACTACGCTATTCTAAATTGTCGTATTGCTGTTATTCCGTGCTATTATTACAAATTCTTATTTTAAAGACCGAACCTGCACTACGTCACAACGTGACTGTATTAGGAGATAGACCCTGAAGGAGGTAATTAAGGTAAATATGGGTAGGCGTAAATACAATATGATGGATGTTCTTATAAAAAGAGGAGACCACTCTACTTAATTTAACAACTTAAAAAAAAATAATTTAAGAAAAAAAAAAAGAGATCAGGACACAAGACATGGAGAGGAGACTATGTGAAGACATGGAGAGAACCTGCAAACCAAGGACAATTGAATTAAACCAACCAAGTTGAATTCCTCCTCATTCTGGAGGAATTCTAGCCTCCAGAAGTGTGAGAAAACAAATTTATGTTATTTAGGCCAACCAGGCTGTGGTATTTTGTTATGGCAGCCCTAGAAAACCAATGCACTTTCTAAATAATGTAAAAAAAAAAATAATGTAAAAAAAAAATCCATAACACAGATGGAAATTTAAAAAACAAAGTAAAGGCTGGAAGCCAAAAAGAAACTTTTGGGGAAAAGTAACCAAAAAATTAAGCATTAAAATAATTATTCATCAGATGGTCTTCAGTTTAAAAATTTTTTTTCAGTGCAAAAACAACATTAATTGGTAGTAAAAGAAAAATACCTATATTGTGGAATAAAATGCAAAATCTACATGCACTTTCAAGAAAAAAGTGGATTTGAAAGAAATTTTGCAGTAATGATAGGGTGTTTTTAATTATATTCTTAAATACTCAAGAGTATTTTGTCCATTTGCTTCTTAGAGAAATTTTGATAGAAAAGTTTAAAAAGTATTGTTCTAAATACATTTGATGCCTCCCAAGTTGTCTTTCTCCTATAACAGGCACCTCGAGGTTTTATTTGGCGTTGAGCACTTTGAAATGTGAGAAGAACAACAGACAGGAATGGGTTCTATTCCCTGATCTGCTCATTGTCTAGGGAAGTAGATGCCTCCAGGTGGGGCAGAAGTGTAGGCAGGTTCCAATGCCAGGCAAGGGGGACGAATAAACAAGGCTTTACCTTTGGCTTTACAACCCCAGCCAGGGAGTTACCCACATACCAAAAAAAGAAAAAAAAAAAAAAAAAAAAGAGAAAAACAAACAAACAAAACAAAACAACTCCGAGAGTATGTCAGTGTTTGAAAAGGAACCACCTGTGGAGAACGTTCTCTGGAGCATTTTCTCCTCACACCTCTTTCAGCCAAACTCAGCGAAGCCATGGGAATAAAGTGTATGGAGCTTTTTCTAGTGGTTTCTTTACCCCTTCCCAGCTTCACAGCACATCCATCAATTGGACAAAAACTCAGGAACCAAAGGGAAAAGACAGGAGTCCAGCAGAAGTCGGGCTACCTTAACATGCAGGTGTAGTTGCCAGTGTCGTTGAGCAGGGTGGGCCGGAACCACAGGACATCTTTCTCCTTACTAATGCGGTTCTCAGGGAGACGGAAGTTAATGGGCTCCTCCAGGTCCCGGTCCCGCCTCGTCCAATACCAGATCAAAGTAAGGCCAGCTGAGTGGGCTGTACTGTAGTTGTACTTCAAGAAGTGTTCGAAGAGTGGGCACTGGATGCGAGCTGGCTCGTCTTCAAACACTTGGATCTGCCTCATGGTATCTAGTCCCCAGTCATCGCAGCGTTCTGGAACAATTAGACAAAAAACAAAACAAAAAGGCAGGTAAGTCACCTCATGTTAAAGGTCTCCAGAGAACACACGTCCTCCTTAGGACACTGGATCTTTCCCAGGAGCCCCCTTCTCTGGTCATCTTCGATAGCCTCTCTTTAATACGTGCAATATAGTAGGCACCTGTGGTGTGGAGAAATGACTTCCTCTTATTGTGTAGCATTTTGTGCCTATCTCTTGGGTAACAATTTGATTTGATAGCTTCATCCTGTTGAGCCCTACAATGTGTGGGGGAGAATCTCACCTGAAAAAGAAGTCATGTGCCTTTTAGTGCTCCGGGGACAGAAGACAGAGAGGTTCTAAGGAGAAAATTGTAAGTGCAGAAACAACTCTCTAAGGCTCCCAGTTATCCTCGGGGTTCCCAATTTGGGGGCTAGATCTGCACTGTTCAATAGCAATATAATTTGAGTCACATATATAATTTAGGATGTCCTAGTTGCCACATTTAAAGAAGTTTGAAAAAGCAAATAAAATTAATTTGCAGAGTTTGTTAAACTTGATATATGCAAAACACCCCAAATATATCAATGAGCTATTTTATATTTATATTCTTCGTACGAAATCTTCAAAATTCAATGTGTTTTACACTGATGGCACATCTCAATTTGGGCCAGTCGTGTGTCTATTGGACACCATATTAGACAGCAGGAGGGTTGCTCTCAGGAAGTCAAGAGGCTTCAGTGATACTCTCTGGGAAACAAAGCTGCTATAGTTTCAATGACTCAGAGTCAAATAAAATTTATAATGATTTTTATAATTCATTTTTTATAATGAAAAGTAATTACTTGTCCTCAGAAAAAAAGTATGGTAGTAAGTACTCTTTTTTTTATAAGAGCGATACATGAATGGAGGTTTCTAGATGCTATCACAAGAAGGCAAGAACAGAGGTCAGGAATGATGGAGTACTCTAAAGCCCAAAACAATAATCTTAAAATAGTTTTCTTTTCCTTGCTACCCTAACATACATATACACATATGTATATGATTATATGTATAACAGGGTGGTCCAAAAAGTATCCAGCATGTAATATGAAAAATAGAGGCAATTATGGATGGATTTTTTCCAGACAGCAATCATATATGCATGCATATATATGTATGTGGATGTATTAACATGTGACATTCTCCACATTTCAGCTGACATCTATAACTTTTCATCCTAATTATATCAACTGAAAAGGATATACTTAATCTTATTTTTTAAGTAATAAAAGTTTAAAATAAAATGGTTATACCACTTTCAATTACATTCAGTGGAATAGTGATTTGCCATATACCAATATTCACCTAAAATATGTAAACAAGCTTTCTTTTAACCATTGATAATTCTATACTGTTCCTTTTTCTCCTTGAACTTATATTAATTCCACTATCTCCATATAAAATTTTACTTTAATAAAATATATTTTGCTTTATAGTTTTTTTCTAATTTTTCTTCATTTTACTTTTCTGTGCAATATATAATACTCTAAGTGTTGAAAAGTTTTTTACTGTGAGTATAGTGTACACAATTTAAAGAATATATATTTTCAACACTTTTCTATTGTTAGACATATTGGGGTGACATTAATTAACAAAAATTACATAGGTTCCAGGTATACAATTCTACAGTGCATCATCTATGTTTTAAAATAACTATTAAATATAACATGTAAAATGATAGTAAAAGTCATCTCTTGATAATAATCTGGATGGGCTTTTTGAATGAGAAGGGTTGGGTATAAATTGAAATGTTTTTATTTATATGTAAGCATTGAGGAAATTTATCCATAGCCAAGAACAAAAGAAGTTTAATTTTATTAATATTATTCCATTTTAAAATTCCTTTGGAACTACATGCTCCATTTATGTTTTTATAATAAAAAATTATTTTAATGACCTATCACTGACATCTCTGGAAGACAGAACTTGCAAAACTAGATCTAATTTTCACTACCCCCATTATATGTACATTCCTTGCAATTTGATGCTATGAGTTTTCTAATCAAGGAGAATGTTTTGCCACACCTTGCATCTGAGCTGTCCTTATGACTTACACTGACCAACAAAATGCAGCGAAAATGAATGATTTCTGTCAATTCCAAACCTAGGATCTACAGGCCTTTGCTTGTAATCTTGTAAACCCTGTTACCATAAGAACAAGCCCAGTGTGATGCACTGAATGTTTGTGCCCCCCAAAATTCATATGTTAAAGCCCTAAGGTGATAATTTTGAGAGATTCTGCCTTTGGGAACTAATTAGGTCAGGAAGACAGAGCCCCTGTACAGGCTTACTCTTCTTAGAAAAAGAGAAAGATGTCTCTCTCTCTCTCTCAATCTCTCTCTCTCTCTCTCTCTCTCTCTCTCTTCCATGTGAGGACACAGCAAGAAGGCAGCCCTCTGCTAACTAGGAAACAGACTTTCATCTTGGACTTCTCATCCTCCTCAATTCTTTGTTTTTCAATCTGTTCAACCTATGGTATTCTGTTACAGCAGCCAGAACTGACTACGATACTCAGGAAAGCTTTCTATTATATAAGGGACCACAAGGAGTAGAGTTGAGGCACCCCGGCTGGCAGCTAGTTCACCTCCACAAGCACCACTGTCTGGTCTTTCACAGCTGACCAAAGATGCAAGAACAAGCCCAGTCTAGATCATCTGAGCCAAACTTTTGTTACCAGAATTGCTCAAAAACCCTTATTAAGCAAAAATACATGTGTAACAAATAAAATGAAGTTTGTTACTAAAGTTTATGGTTGGTTGTTACACAACATTTTGGAGTTGGCAGATAACTGATACAACTACGTTAGAGACTAATTTTGAGGAAAGCAAAGAATTTAAAGATTTATGACTTTAAAAGGCAAGTAAGTAATAAATCCCTAAGTAAATAATAGATCTGTGCAAAATTCAACAAACTGATTTTCTAAGACTCAACAAATTGCTATTATTTAAAATTGCTATGCTTTTATTTGGAAACATTTTTAAAAATCCAAATACAGAGAAATAATTGTAAGATCAAAATATTGTTCACATCAGTACAAACTTCATGAAAATACTTTTTATAAAACATCTGTCTTATCACATTCTTTAAATATATTTTCATTAAAACTGCAAAGTTAGAGAACTAGCTCATTCAGTTTACAGGAAATTATAACCATGCTTTTTCAGATAAGCATGTCAGACTGAATACATGCATCCATTTTCACTCTTTTTTGAAACTCCACTTAAACTAAAATAATTTTTCAAGACATAACCCCAAGTAATATCAAGCACAGGAGAAAAGACAATAGCAACATCAAAATGAGCAAGTGATAACCAGTTTAGCCCTTTACAATGAAAACTCCTGTGCCAGCTGAGGAAAGCTGGAAAACAAACCAATCTGCAATACAGAATGCAGAAAAGACCCAGGAGGAACAATGAGAACCAAGATAAAAAAATCACTGGTGCTGGTCACCCACTAATTTTGATTTCTCTTCCTAGGCATATTAGGAGATTGTACTTGTATGCCCCTCTAAAGTAAGGATAAGCCATGTGACTTACCTTTGGGCAATATGATGTAGTATCACTTGCAGTGAGGGTGTATTTCAGGTATATGCCACCGTGTTCCCTTTCCTTCTGTGCTGGCAAATACGAAAGTACAGAGGTTGGGACCCCCTTGGCTAAGGTCCCTTGATGCAGGTGACATGCAGCAGAACTTGGTTATATTAAGTCATAAATAATAGGGATTTGGTTGTTACTGATTTGACTATTCGATCCTGGCAAATGCAGTTACCTCAAAAATGAGGACATGGTGTAGAGTGGTGAAATAAGGACGATCAGATGAAAGCCATGTCGAAAGTGACATGCTTTGTTCTAATCTCTGTCCTAGCACTCAATAACCTTTCCCACTCAGCTCTAAGAATGAAAGCAGCAGAACTTTATCCTCCAGGCAGGAAAATGAATGAATCTTTTATGGGAAATTTGACTAGCTTATGAAAGAAGATCTTAATATCGATGGTTCTTTAACAAATCGTGCGTTCACACCATCCACAGAAATGCTCAAGGTTAACAAGCTTCACCCTCACATTTAGGATATTGAGTGAGCTTTTCAATCACTTCTTAAAAATGAACAGATAGCCCCAGAACACATCTGAGATAAATCTCCACCATGAAAGGTAACATTTAAAGAAACAATGTAAAAGAAATTTTGAGAAAATCAAGATTATTGAAGGGAAAAATATTTTAAAAACTACCATTAACATCCTCAGCAAAATAAGGAAATTATTGCATCCATGAAGCAAGAACAAGATGATATAACAAAGAAATAGAGGGCAAAAGAGCTCATTAAAAGTAAAAACATGATCGCAGAAAGTTAAATGTTAGTAAATGGGTTCTTTGAAAGTTAATGTGATGAATTTCCTGAAAAGTAGAGAAAAAATAAAAAGAAATAGAAAAAAAATAAACAAGAGTTAGAAAACCAGCCCAGAAGTTTCAATATCTCAATAATAGAAGTCCCCCAAACAAACAAATAAACAACAAAACCCAGAAAGATAACTCTCAAATAAATAATTCAAAGGAAAAGAAATCCTAGACCTGAAACACATAACCTTCAAATTAAAAGGATGTGTCAATTGCCCTAGTACAGGATGAAAACAGACTTATACCATAAAAATATTTTTTAAAACTAGAAAAAGAGAACATTCTATAAACTACCAGAGCATAAGAAAGAGGGGGAAATGGTTACATACAAAAGACCAGAAATCAGAATGGTTTTGGGATTCTTAAAATCAAAAGTGGAAGATAATGAAGCAATTCATCTAAAAGAAAATTATTTTCAATCTTGAATCTAAACCCAACCAAACAATCAAGTGTGAAGGTAGCAATTTCAGACACATAAAAACTAATCAGATATTCCATAATCTGATCAGGAAGCTTCTGGAGGATTTGTGCTACGAAACTAAGAGAGGAAGAAGAAGAAACTAAAAAGAGGAAACCATAGAATCAAAGAGTGGGGATCAAATTCAAGAGCGAGGACAAGAGATGCCCAGAGTAAGAGTGAGGGAGATCCCAGGGCAACAGCTAAGCAGCAGGGCTGGCTGATGAAGCAGTGTAAGAAGCAGGGAGTTCCCTGATGGTGTAGTGGCTTAAGGCTTCGGCGTTGGCGCTGTCAGCGCTGCAGCCTGGGTTCGATTCCCAGTCAGGGAGCTACCCACGTACCAAAAAGCAAAAAAAAAAAAGAAGCAAAGAATGGAAAGTTCCAAAACAGATAAAAATAACTGTAACTGGTAGATTATCTGATTAGATTAGGAGTGTGGAAAATTATGCTGAAAGACAACTGGAAAAGTATGAAAATTGATACTGAAAGATACAAACTATAGTAAGTGTATGAAAGCAAGGCTTTCAAAAAATAAGAAAGGTGACATAATCATAGTGCATTGATGGGTGAAGACATTAACTAAACAATTACCCAATGAGCCAATGAAATATTGTAATAGTATTATGTAGAGAGGGGTGGGAAAGAAAGTAGGGAAAGCAGATTAAAAGAGAGAATCCTCATTTATTATCATTTAAAAAGTGAAAAAATAATACCTGGAGTTGACTAAATGAAAGATAACAATTTACACAAACTGGCTAGTAAAATACAGATTGTAAATTTCAGAAGAAATAAATCAAATACTGAAAAATGACCACTTCTGTGGAAAAGAACTAATGGGAGTGAGGGACATTACGGCAGAACAAATACAATTATATTGGTATAAGCCTTTAAATATATTGGTCTTAAAAAAACTGTGCATAATTCATTTTAAAATAATGAAAATATTAATTAGAAAAAAGAAGGAAGGAAGGAAAAATAGACTTTGTCAATACAATTGGCAAAGCTATTCTCAGTGTCCAACCATCCTAATCAGACCTATTCTCTGTTAGAAAACAGTACTCATTTCATTTTTAATTCCAAAAATTGTATTAATGTACGTTGGCATGGTGGTCGATTCACTTCTGAATGATAAAGTCTAGTTTAAAAGAGAAAGAGTGAGACAAACAATTGGACAGCTGATGGAGTCCGGAACTTCTCCGTATTAAGTTTGTTGTTGTCTACATGAAAGCAGATGACACTGACGTCAGTATTTCATAAAAACATTCTTTATGCTACTCCTAAAGGCATCTCTCTCAAGAGCTCTAAAGTCTTTGTTCAAATTTGGATGATGGTGGAGGCAAGACTATCAGATGAATATTATCATCCTTCCTGCAGCCCCACTCTGCAATATGTCTCAATTCGTGTCACCCCAACTGGGGCCAAGAGACCACAGTCCCGACAGTGTGACTCACTGTTAACAGGAACGAGGGTAAATTGGAGGGAAAGAGGAAGCCCTTCTAGACGGTAATTGTATCTTGATTAAGAAGACTTTCTGACACTAATATTACAAACTGTCACTTTTGGGGGCCTTGGAAGTCTTTATAGCATTGGGTAGTGATTACTAGTAAGACAGATGATAAGTGGCAGGTAGTGCTATTTTATTTTTTATTTTTTTTGGTTTTTAGTTTTGGGATATTTTTGTTTGTAACATAGGAGAATGCTGATTGTAAAACAGGAGATGGAAAAGGAGCACTAATATGACATCTCAGCCACAGAAAGTACTCAGGTGGACCAATTTATGAAACGGAATTTTGCTGATCACTAGGGCAGATGGTGGCAGAGACTGGCTGTATGTCCCCTAATCCTGTTTTCTCTTCCTTGGCCCATAAGAAGACTACATACCCTTAGCAACTGGGTTGGGGCCATGTGTTTGGTTCTGGCCAATGAATGTGGTCAGAAATGCTGTGCAACCACTAACTCCCAGCAAAATCTTTAGTGCTTCCTCTTTTCCTTCCATGGAGACCTTGAAGGACAGAAATTTTTTTGGAAAGGTAGCATCATAAGAAGGAAGGAGCCTGGCTCTTTCCCATGGCTCAGAGAAGAGATTCTCAGGAATGCCATCTCACACTCAAGGGGTGTAACTGAGCGAACAATAAACCTCTATTGCATTAAGCCACTGTGATCTGAGGGTTACTTGTTATAGAAACTAGTATTGCATATCTTGACTAATAAAAGAACACAAAATGTTCCTTTCATAAAATAATAACTCAAGAGCAGACACTTTTAAAAATAGCATTTGTTACAGCCCCTTGCATACTAAAATTTAAATACAGATCAATAACCAGGATTTTTGGCTGATGCCATACGTTTAATATCTTTTGGGCCAAATTTATTAAATACAATACAGTTTAAAAGGGGAATGAAATTATGATACCTGCTATGTATGTTTCATGGGACAAAAGAATAGCTCTATGAAGTGGATTAGACTCCTTTATAGCAGGGACTGAAACACACATATTAGTATTCACAAACATTAGTGAAAATGGTACTTTTATTGAGCTTTTCTTCAGGGCATCTGCCCATTTGAAATTAGTTCCGTGAGTTTTGAAGTTTCTCTAGCCAACCACCTGAGGGTATTTTACTAGTGCTTTTTAAATTATTCAGTGAACAAATAAAAACAAAATCTATGGCAACAGGCTGTAGTGCCATGTAATACCAAATTAATTATATGATTTACTGCAGGCACCAATGGAAGAAAAGACTGGAGAAAGGCTGTTATGCAAATAGATTTGTCTCTAATAGTAGCAAAGTGGTAATGAATTATTGGCACAGTGAATTACTTTTTTGTTTAAAATGTTTCTTCTTATCCAGTTTACTCCCCAGTGAAAGTCCGCAATAAATTGGCCCCTCAACGTAGGGACCCACCAAATCATCATTCCCCTCAGCCAGAGGATTTCTTAAGGCGGAGGCTGGTGGCACAGAGGGCTAATGGAAATGTGCAGAGCCTTGGAAAGCCAAGTCACTGGAAAATTTAACCCACGCTCCTGACAGCAATTAGCATTTATATAACAGGGTATACATTTTAACTAATTAATCTCACAACAGCCTCTGGGGCTTCTATGCCCATTCCCACATTGCGCCAGGAAACAGAGACAGAGAGATTAATTGACTTATTTTTGCCTGAGTGGTAGCACAAATAAAAGCTGTCTGAACATAGATCTAGGATGCTTGTCCCGCATCTATGCTCACACATTCAAAGCAAGCTATTTCCCACAGAAAAGCTATTTATACATTTGTATTTATTAATATTTACTGAGAACCGGCTGTGAACAAGACACTAGGGCAGAGAGATACCTAGATATAAAAACTCCAGAAGCTCAGGTATAGATAAACAAAACAAAACAAGAGAAAGCAATTTAAATATTGGAACATCTAATGTGAAATTAATTTCTATATGTAATTATTTGGCCTGTGCCATCTACTTGCCATACCATCTTGGACTAAGTGCTCCCTTCTTTAGACTCAATTTCTATATGTAAGACTAGGATATTAAAGGACCACAGAAACTGAAGTTCTGTCCACATATTAGTTATATGAATATCTTATCATGTTGTATGAGAATTAAAGAGCCTGGCATATAAAAAGAGCTTGGTACACATTAAGTGAATCTGCATGATGAATCTTAATGGGTCCATGCCCATCAAGAAGTTAACAGTCTTGGAAAGAGAAAAACAGACATAAAATTAACTAAATAAAAATACTTGGTGGAATGAACCAACTATTAGAATTGGCTTACAGGGAAGCCATAACATTATTATATCATATTATGTTATAGAATATCCAGGGTGAAGATGAAAATGGTAGTCCTTACATTGGGTTGAGATCAGAACCAGTCCCTTTTAACATCTCACACTGGAACCTAACATTTTAAAAACTGTTCCACTAGCATATTCCAGTAGTCCTATCTAAGCCTGAGGACAGAGACTAAGTCTAATAAAAGGGCCTGTTTTACATCTATCCTTGTAGTTTTGATTAACACCTTTTCTAGTGGTACACGTGGCTTCTCAGGAAATATTAACACGGGACTGTGCACATTCTGTCCAGAGAAAAATCCCAGATGTGTGCAAACTGGTTAGGCTTGTTAGCAACCTTGAAAGAGTGGCATGAAGACAAAGAGTTAATCAACAAGTTACAAATGGGCAAGTTTCTGAGGCAAAATACAGGAGTGCCAGACACTAAAACATTAGCTGGAGCCCTAACAGAGGAGCACAGAGCATTAAGGCTGGGGATAAGGAACACGACTCAAAGAAGCTTTGACACACGCTGGCTTTATTAATTCATTCTAACCTGCTATGTACTGAGCATCCTATTGAAATGGAAAATTACTGACAAAGCTGTTTAATGTAAATTCGATAACTCCCACTTCTGCATTCCTTCCCCCAGTTGCCTAATGTATGCATTTAGCTTCTGTAACCCTGCTTGCTTATCGCATCAGCCAACCTGCACCCCAACCCCTATGAGTCCGAAAAGCCTGTTCGTTGGGGCTCAGAATTTGGAGACTAACTGCTCCGAGCCTGGCAGCATAACAAACTGGTTCTCCAACTCTCTGAGTGCTGTTTGACTTCCTGGGTTACCCGTCCTGCCACAACACTATCACACACCAAGTCCTACAGTCGGTGCTGAGGATGCACTTGTGAACAAAAACACAGGTTTCACAGAGCTCACCTTCCAATAGTGTGAGACTGACAATAAACAGTTAATAAGCTAAATAAGAAAAGTACAGAGCATATTGAAAGGTTATAAATCAATGGGACAAAAGAAAACACAGAACCTATTAAGAAGGATCAAACATTAGGGATGAGGGGAGTGTTAGGAGTATGCAATTTTAAAGAAAGTATTTAGGGTAAGTTCCTCAACCATTACAAACCTCACTTTCTGCCTTCAAAACAATGAAGCTTGTAACAGTATAGGGCAGTTTTGAAAACTGAATGAGCCTAGGATACAAAATGAAGTTCCATGCACATAGTGTGAAGTTGCATGCATGTACTAGTTGCAATTGATCTGGGAACTGCCATTTTCTATGTGGCCCCTGCAAAACCATTTCTTCTCCCAAGTTCTATGGCAGATAGATTCCAGAAACTTTCCTGGAGACACTGGCATGTTCCTACGTTTTCTATGTTCTTGCTACCATCCCATTTCTTCCATCTTGCTACTGAGAACATCAATATGGCAGTTGGAACTACGTTATGGATGGCAAGAATGAAGGCCACACCCCAAAGGTGATGGAATGTGAATGTGAAAGAAGGTGAGATTTTGAATAACGTATCAAACAATGTTACCAGCCCTGACCTTTCTATCTCTACATTGCATATGAGAAAACATGTCTTTATATCCTTGCTAGTCCAAGTGTGGTCTACGACACATTACCACCAGCGGCATCCCTTGGGAGCTTGTCAGAACCAGACTTCCAGGCCTCACCCAAACCTCTTGAATAAGAATCTACAGTTTAACAAGATCCCCAGGTACGTTCATATTGGAGAAATATTAGTTTAAACTTCCTATTTTGAGTCTTCTTATTCATAGCTGATCATCATCCTAACTGATAACATGTCTTATTTCACCTCTCATAAGTGGGTTTTTGAATTATTTCTGAGGTTTTACTTACCCATGAGTCTGTCTCTTTGATTAACATTTGGATTTAAAAATATATTGTTTTTTGTTCCTCAGTAAATATATACATTCAAAGGATCTGGGTATTTTTCTAGCAGTGTCCTATTGATAAATCACCAATTTTCAAAAGCATCTACAAACTACTGTGGATGAGAAAAGGGCCACATGGTAAACCTGATCAGCTCAGGGGAGGCCTGCATGGCAGCCCTACAAATGCAGAGACTGAGTTCAACCACATAGGATGGTTTGAACATAAAAATTCCTACCTAAAAGCAGCTCATGGTAGGTAGTCAAATCCTTGGCCTGTAGCTTTCTTGACAAAGGGCAATCTTTATCTAAAGTGAGCCTGTCTATTGTGTTTTTGCATCTAAAACAACGCACTCTTAGAATGTCAGAGTCATCCCTTTTTCCAGACCCCTCAGGGCACACAGAGCAGGAGACCACAGAACCCCTCATTGTTGTCTTGTTCCCCAAATACTATCACTATGTGCTGTGAGTGTTAATTATTAACTATCCTGTATACACAAATGTAAAAGATGTGTCTTTCCATGTTACTTTTTATCCAATCCCAGAGATCTCCCTGCTCTGCTCTCTCCTGTCCCCTTAAATCAAGGTGTATGAATTTCATGTAACTCTCCTATGTCTCCTCCTTCGATGCTAATATATAAAATAAACTGCAAAACTACTATCTCCAGAGCATTTTCTTAATCGGTTGAGATTTTGCTTCCCAGCAATTGTTGTAGGTTGGGCTCAAATAAACTCATTAAAGTTCTCTACAGGTTTGGGTGTTTCTTGGGTAGACACTACATTCCCTAGAGCACGATTTAAGTGAAAAAAATATTAAAACTTAGAAATTTTTTATTCATAAAAGAGCTATTCAAACAAGGATTTAGAAAATGTTGCTGAAATTTGATAGTTGTCAACTAAGCCATGAGAAGGAGAGAGAGAAGTTAGGGTGGGGGAGGAAAAGCTGGAGTGGCTGTGAGCACCCATCAGATATCCTCCTGTTGCTTGTACTGCTCAACAATACTGAGCTAATAACATGACAGATGGCTTTCCTGGACCAGATAATTAGACATACCTTACTCCCACCAAAAAAGAGAGACATTTTCTTGATTCAGTAATTTGAGGAACATATAAAACAGCCCTGTGTGGTTGATAGGATTTGCCAGATAAAGAAAGAATGCCAAATTCAGAAAGCAGTTTGGGGGAGGGGTGGAATCCACAAGCTAGGGCTTCAGTTTTATAGAGAAAATGGTTCCCAGAACAAGTTTTATTTCCAGCATTGTACTACTCCTCCCTTGAGCACTGGGCATACATCTTTACACCATCCTAAAGACTGCTATTTTAAATCAATTAGAACTGGTAGACCTGGCTAGTTAAATAAATAAATAAATAAATAAAAATAATGTGGAGAAAACCATTCCCAGGCCAATGTGAAAACAAAGAAAATGAAAAGGAAGAGGTGAAAAAGGAAAAATAAATTCTCATAGCTGAAAACAACCATCTAATGACATTTAAATTCAGAACACCGACCACAGCAGGTGATATTTAAAGTTACAAAATCCAATTATCTAATGCTAAAGGATGACTTTGAGGTGGGGGTCTTTCAGAGTCTGATCGTTGTTACAGGACCAGTACTCCAGGATCTCTGAACATTCAATCCCTGCCATGTGTAGATTTCTCTCTTAAATTTGTGAACAGGGGTGTCACTCTCTACAGAAGTTTCCCTTGTGGCAAAGGACTTGAGGAAAAACCCTGGGTATTCTAAAGACCCTTACAGTTCCCAGGTCTAGAGGAGCTGCTGAAGGTCGGCAGGCTCTTTCTTGGTCTCCATTAAGTCATTTCAAAACTTGGAGCTCCAACAAAAAGACCTGTAATCATCATGTGTTAATGTCCAAGACGGGTCCAACAGCCACCCTTCTTGCTGCTGTGAATAATAATGAAGACCACGGAATAGCATCATGTAATTGCCACCTACAAAAAGGAAGGCTCTGCTTCTCTCACCATAGTGGCAGCAGGGGTTAGCAGCCTAAAGAATGGAGCCTGGATGTGCTGCCTCGGTACCACGGTTCCATTGTTTTCTTCAAAAAAAAAAAAAAAAAAAAATCACTGTAATGAGTATTCTCGTGTGGCTGAAGGGAATGGTTTTCTTTGCAGGGTTGTTGGGACAATAAATAAACTGGCTTGTGTCAAGTGTAGCACAGTACACAGGGAAACTCTAAGCAGTCATTAGCTGGTTTTATGCTTTGTTTGTTTTTGTTGTTGTTTTCTTTTTCAAGCAATTTTTTTCTAATCCTTCATTAAGATGTAAAGGTCCAATTACTATTCTCATATAACAACCAAGAAGCCTTTACTCTCTTAATTTCCATTATTACATAATATTTACTTAGGGTCCTATGAGTGCTAAGGACTATAAACAACATGTGGGAGAAAAGCAAGCAAACAAACAAACAACCTGGTCTCTGCCTTCCAACTTCCATTCCAGAACAAATTATCAGCATTGGAAGTAAAGATATTTCACACATTGTCATAGAATCCCAGAACATACAAGTCTGGGATGTAGCCTCCAGTTCCAGTAGAATCTGGTTGTAGCCTCCAGTTCCAGTAGAATGAGGGGAATGAAGCTAAGAGAGAAGAATAGGAAGGTATAAGAGATGATCAACAAAATATGATAGAAGTGGAGAGAGACTAAACCAAGCCTCTTATATCCTGACATTCCCCTCTCTAAGGAGTACACAAGAGCTCATCAGAAGTCTGACAGTCCCAGTTCAAATCCTGATTCTGACACTTCTTAGCCATGTGAGTATGTGCAAGAGAACGAAGTATTTCTGTGCATCAAAGAAAGCTGGTTTGAAGATTAGCCCCTTTGGTTGAGACTTTGGGATATATTTGAATGAGTATTTCCATCCATTGACTAAGGTATTTGAGTTCACCCCACAAGCTCAAAAAACCTTTTCCCTGTACTATACATTCATTTTCTATATTTTTGTGTTTTTCAAGAACGAATAACAATAGGAAATTTTTATACTTTAATATAATAATTTATTTTAATAAAATGTACCATTTAACTATGTTTATTTAAAAATATAAATACTGTAATTACTGTGAAATTGTTATGTGGTATCAAACTGTTTCAAGAACTTTTCTCCACTTACAAGATTTTTTAATATGTTTTCCGATGGCTTGCACTATCAACAACAGAGATGTTTTGTATGCTATATTGTGTAACATTCTATAATAAATTTCTTATGTCATCAATGCCATTAGATTCTGATTTATCTATACTTAAATCTAATTGATATCACTTAGTATATTTTGAGTATTTTTTGCTAATATTCAATGTAATGGTAAATTTATTACCATGTAACAAGAATTTAAAATAAAAATTATTTCATTTATACATAAAGCAGCTCAAAATGTTATTATTAAATATATAAAATAGTCAAAATATTAACTTTTTATTTTTTGTGGCTATTTGAAACATTTTGAAAAAAAACTTGAAGTCAATTTACGCAGTGAAAGGATTAAATGGGACAAAGCTTCTAAAGTTTTTATCAGAGAGTTGTTTAGTAATCCTCACTATTATTAATATTACATTCTTTTCTTAATTCCAAACTAAGTATGGACAATTTCAAACTAAATATGGCCCAGCAAATGTTGATGACATTAACATATAGGGACTCACCTCTAACAAAGTGTTGGAGAGTGCTAGACAACAAGGGAGTTTTTCAAACATTTAGAGCAGCCTTCTCCTTTTATAGGTCAGGTAACTAAGCCCAGAGAGGTAACTTGATGAATGAAACAGAGCACACAAGTGGCAAACACAAAATCACTTTTTCCAATCCAAAAGTCATGTTCTTCCTATTAAATCATCCCAGTAAAATATACGAGGACAGATAATTAATTTTGCAAACTCATCCTAGAAAAAGTGCTACACACCTCATTGCTGAATATCACTATGGTCACCTTCAAAGTACTCCTTTATGGTCACCTTTGAAGTATACCCCAATCTGACAATTAAGTTTGCGAACTTGCCACTGTGCTCTAAGGTGTCATAACCTTAGGAAGTTGTTTGTATGGTGCTGCCAGCTGACACACACAGTGGCAAGTTTGTGAATTTTTTAATTGTCAGATTTTTGGGAATGACTACAGCTCTGACGGCCATTCCAGAAAAAGAGTTCCAAAATTGCTCTGAAGGGTGGACTAGGCACTGGTGTCGGTGCACAGCTTCCCAAGGGGAGAACTTAGAAGGTGACTGTAGTGATACTCAGCAGTGAGGTTATAGCACTTTTTCTAGGATGAGCTCATGAAATGAATTGTCCTACTTGTATTTTTTAAATACATTTCTGCACAAACATCTCTAGTTGGTACTGAGAATGTAAGTACTGTAGTAGTATATTCCCCCTTCAAAACAGAGGTTGACATAGGCAAAAAAAAAAAAAAAAAAAAAGCAAACCTAGAAACAGACAACAGTGACAGTGGACCATGAAAGATAACTTTGCATGCGTTCTATATGATCAAGTCATATAATTAATTTCTCCTCCTGTCATTTTACAGATGAAGAAGCTAATATGTGGGTCTTGTCATTGAGGCTGAAAACAAGGTGGCAGCAATGTTGCCCATAGGTGTGGCACCTGAACAGAAGGATCCTATACCTCACTTGCCATGTAATAGTACGTGAAGCAAAATACGGAGCTAATAAAAGCACCTATACCATAGAACTACTGACAGGGGTCAAAAAGATCAGACATGAAAACACCACAAGCTCAGATGCAAGTAAGAACTTACGACATTTTAGCTCTAATTATTATGTTCATTTATTAGAGAGGAAGGCATTAAGACTTACAAAGAAAGCACAGAAAGTTAATTATTATGAGTGTTTGTTTTTAAGATTTTATAGCATTTTACCAGAGCCAGGAACAAGAATTCCAAAATGAAGATTTGAGCCCTAAAATATAGAAAGCAGGCTAAGCATGCTTTTATTAATCAGCAAAGATAGCTGAAGCAATCACTTATCCACTCAACAGCATGATAAAATCTAAAGCCCTGTAGGTACGCTACATCCCCATAGCTCATTTCCCTATTGGAAAGTCAGGGAGGCTAGTTCAGTGACAGTACATCAGAGGCCTTCAAATTTCAATTAGGAGCTATACGATTCCCCCAGCTCAAAATTTTTAGCTATGTTCTATGCACAACTACAAAGTCAAAGGAGTGCCTTGGGAGTGTTGCCAGCAACCTCCCCAGCAATTCTCAGGAAATTGCCTGGAGTAAAAGGGTGCTTGAGATCTTCATTACCTTCCAGAAAAAGAGAGGCAGGCTACAATCCTGCCACTGCATTTAAGGGAGGCATCACCTGTGAAATGCCAGCGCAGTCTCATTCAATTTTAATAATGTGTCAAGCACGTAGATTTTTTTTTGAAGGCTGGTAGTGACAAACAGAAAACAAAAGAATCTGAGAGAAAATTGGGTGAAGCAAGCATCCAGAGCTGAGAGCATGAGGCATGGGCTCTAGGGAGATGTCTGGCAGTGAATGGTGACAGGGTGGTAGGAAGAATTCACAAGGTCGGGGTTCTGAGTGGCTGGGCTTTCCACAGTCCCTCATCAAGAGAACAGTGTCAGCTCTCAGGGGTGGAGCAGGGTCTTAGGAAGACAAATGCCAAGATGAAATCACAATCCAAGTTTCTGAATATTTCAGTCACCTAGAATCCCACTGTGCATCTTAGAAAACCACTATATGCTGGAGCTGAAAGGGGCCTTACAAATCATCCAGTTCCATGAGACGTAATATAGATTAGGCTCTAAGAACAGAGGGGTGAAGGAACCCCTGAGTGAAAGACTGCGTGAGTCCTGGGTTAGTAGCTGAAGCAGGAGGAAGCCTTCTAGGTCCCTGGTTATTCGCCCTGTTTCACACGACTGCTGCCTTTAAAACCAACTACAAAAAAGAGTTTACAGCAGACTTACACCAAGCTGTAGTATTCTTTTCTCCTGCTATGTCCGAGGTTGAGATTTTATACCTATATTAATGTCTAGCTTTTTGACTCACTGTAGTCTTTAGGTCGAGAAAATTTGTCTTTTCTGTATTAATTGTTGAAGAGAAAGCAGAAACTACAGACCAACTTTCCTGAACTGCAGAGCTCTAAAACATAGGAAGCAAACCAGGAGAAGGGACTTTTCAAATATGAAGCAAAAAGCAAACACTAAAGAAATCGAATGTAGAACCTCTTGTGTAAATATCTCTGTGATTGTCGGCCCTCTTTTACAGGTACACACATTCCCTCTCTACTCACACTGCTATGGGGTATCCACCAGTGTTTCTGCCACAGGGGGGAAAAAAAGCAAAATAATTACCATGAAGTAGAAAAGTGAAAACAAGAGAAATAGGTGCTAGATCAGGGGTGGGATCTGCAGTCACACCAGGAGGGCTTTTAGGAACTTCCTGCTATAACTATAACTGTCCAGGTATATATCTCCAGTGTGTGTGTGTGAGTCCAGCACACTCATCTCTGTACTTTCAACCTCCCAATGCTATGGTTTACTGCCTTGGGGGAAAATAGATACTGAAGGTGGCTAGAAACAGCTTTTTATGTCCATACTCTTTGAGGCATGAATATGCTCCAAATTCATCACTTAGGAATCATTGCCTTCTTCCCCTTACCATATACCAACAAATAAATAAATAAATAAATAAATAAAATTACAAATCCCTAATTGTTAACAGAATCCCAATAATTTACATTTCACATGAAAGTTTCACATATTATGTTCTTGGATCACAGAGGCAGAGTTATAGCCCCATTTGAGGTTTGGAAACAAAAGCTTGACTTCAGAGTGACTTGGAAAACTCTTGGTGCTATTAGGCAATCTTATGCCTTTTTGATTCCAAAACCTGTCTTCTCTCCACTGGTTTTCTCAGGTTCTCTGGTATTATACTCAGTCCTTTGGTTTCTTGTTTGGAGACTCTATATACAATTCCTTCCCTCAAAGACTACATTTCCATTGATTCCTTTTTTTTTTTTTTTTTAATGTGGATAGTTCCCTGGCTGGGAATCGAACCCAGGCCGCAGCATTGACAGCGCCGAAGCCTTAGTAGCCACTACACCACCAGGGAACTCCCTCCATTGATTCTTTATGTTAACAAACATCTCAAGCAATATTGTTTCCTTCTGTGTTATAACAAACTAGTTACTGAGCCTTTCTTGAATATAGGAATTCATTTCCAGAAAGACACCTTTAAACTTCTTTGCCACTAAACATAACTCCTCAGTTATGTCTTGTAGTATTCTCTGTAGAGAATAACAACAGAGTCAGAAGCTCTGATTTCTTGTCCTAACTCTACCAGTGAGTGTGGCCATCACTATTATAATATTAATTATAACTACCACCACCACCACCTAATACTGAATGCTTTCCATATGCCAGGTATTAAGTGTTTTACATTTATTATCTCTTTCAATTCTCAGAACAACTCTTTCAGATGGTTTTATTATTGTCCTCATTTAACAAATGAGGAGCATGAGCCATAGATAAGTTAAAGAATATCTGCACAATTACACAATGTTAAATTAATTGAATAAAGAGGCCATTAGACTGATGTGGATTTAATAATTAAGCAGCCTACCTAAGCATACCAAAACTAAGCCTCTAACACTTCAAGGTCAATAAATACAAACCTAAGGAAATCAGTCACAAAGAGCAAACTAGGCTTTCTCAGCTAATGCAACCACGTAACCTATAGCCAATCAATTTCCTTGCTTTGCTTTCCTCTCTTCTCTATAAAAGTCTTACCCTTAACTCCTATTGGCAGAGCACCCCTAACCACTTCCAGTTTGGTGTTACCCAAATTCAAATAGATTTTTGCTCAAATAAACTCTAAAAATATTTAATATGCCTCAGTTTATCCTTTAACAACAACAAGTGAAAGAGAAGTTTTCTAATATAGACCTGCCTCATTCCAGAGTTTAAAATTTCACATTGACTGTGGCTGGGTAACCTTCCTTTATTTGGATTCAGTTTTCTCAGGTTTAATATAAGAAGACAAAAACAGATGATCTCTAACTCTTTTTATCTCTATAATATGGTGGGTTTATAATCAACACTAAATTCTAGAGTATTTAGCCTGAATCTTAAGAATGTAAAAGCAAGCCAGTTTTTAGGAAAAAGAGTAGGGGTGGTTTGGATGGGCACTAGTTAACAGAAAGTAGAACAAACTGAGGGCATCTCTTTAATGAGGAGCATAAAATTGTTGATTAGCAGTTCACAGCATCAGAAGGCACATGTCACAAGCCAACAGGCAGTGGGGCAGATCACATCTGTCTAAATTAGAGGATGTCATTATGTAGTCCTGTTTCCAACAGAGATTCTGAAGCTATCTCCATGCTCAACTCTTCCTCACAACACACACTTTTAAAAGCAGAGGAGTCAAAATAAGTCTAACAATAAAAATGAATAAAAAAAAAAAGCAGAGGAGTCAGAAATGTCAGCTTGTCCTCAAAGGCAGCTCTCTCAGGTATTAGCTGCCTCTGTCTTATTAAGTATAGTCAGGCATGACTCAGCTCCTCCGTCAACTGCCTGGGATGAAGAATATTTCATCCTGGTAGAAAACCACCTTGAGGATAACAATGGAAGGCATTTAAGGTAGACTATTAGAGCTAGGTTGCCTACTCAAAATCAAATCATCCTTTTCCTATCCTAGACAGAAGAGCATAATCACAGCCAATAGGGAAATATGACTGCATATGCTTAGAACACATCACATTACCCTGTCACCTCCAGTTACAGCTATTAGCTGCTCAGACACCTCTTCAGTCTGGGTCACAAAGGTGAACTGTGGGTTATGTCATGTCCTTCAATCAATAAGCCTTCAGTGAGAACTACTACATGCATAAGTTTATAGCAGGCTCCAACTGGGGAATACAGATATAAGGAAGACATGGTCTCTACTCTCAAAGATCTCACTATCTAGAGAAGGCAGACAGACAGGTGATCACAACGCAAAGTAAAGTGAAGTAAATTCTAAAAAGTAAAAGCATGGCATAAGAAGGCAGAAGGAGCTCTTAATTCTGCAAGAAGTATATGTGTATGTGGTGAGAAGAATGTTCAATGAAGCCTTCACAAAAGAGATGGTATCTGATTTAAGCCTGAAAACTGAATAGAGTGTGTACTCACAGATATAAAGGCAGAGAGAATGAGGGAGCCATGACTAGTCCATTCGTAGCTGGGGCTGGATTGCAGTGTATGGGATGCTTAATAGAGCATGAGAATGGAAGACTAGGGTTACAAAGGCTAAGAAATTAATAGTTCATCTTGGCAACAACTGAGAGTCACTGATGATAATTGAGGAGTGAAATGATGTATAGCGATGATAACTATGGCAAAGATAAAGACTGAATTGGGAGACAGGATTGTGCCCTGAGGCTGTCTTATGGGTCACATACCTGCAACTTCACACTGTCAAGAATGGCATTTCTTTATTCATTTGTCATCTGTGCTTTCACTTATACAAACTACAATTACAGCAACCTGGAATGGGGATGGGGGAAAAGGCAATCACGCTAATGCCTTCCGAGTGGTCTTTTTGCTCCAGAGTTGTTGGAGTGCAGGACTCTGGTTTAGTAAGATGAGAAAGACATTGCCCAGATCTTGTTTCTTCTCCATCCCCCAACCCCTGTAGAGGGGGATGCTTCTGGAATCTAATTATCCAGATGGTTATTGATTCTTTCTTGAGAAGCCTATCCTCAAAGTATTTTAATAACCAGAAGCCTCATGAATGGCAATGCTCTGTAATATAGCTCACTATACTACATTCTTGTCTATACATTCCATGTGGCACTTAGAACAACATTCCATAGATGTTTCAATACCTGGATCTCTCTTTCCAACTACCTAAAGGTTCCATTAATAAGAAGATTGTCTTTCTCATCTTCATGGCTCCCCATGTAAATAAAAAAATTGAAAGGCTCTATACACATTCTGAGTGGAAAAGAGAATGGTGGTAGATCTAATGATTGGCCTGGGGACAGGATTGTAAAATAACTAGAATAATTAAAGGTTAGCCAAGAGAAGCTACAAATGAGAAGAAACTTTTTAAAAATCACATATCTAATATTCAATAAGAAAACAAAAATTGAAAAAGGGACCAAGAATTGCAAGACATTTTATCAAAAAAGACATAGAGATAGTAAATAAGCATATGAAAAGATGTGCCAAATCAATAGCCATTAGATAAATGTACATCAAAAATCACATATGATGTTACCACATACTTATTAAAATGGCTAAAATTTAAAAAATGGAAAATACCAAGTGATGATGAGCATAGGCAGGAGCTGGAACTCTCGTTTGTTGCTAATGGGAATGTACAATGAAAGAAATCACTTTGGAAAACAGTTTGATGTTTTTCTATTAAATTAAACATATACTTATAATATGACCCAGCAGTATTAGTTCTAGATACTTAGCCAAAAGAAATGAAAACTCATGTTCAGACAAAAGCCTGTACACAGATGCTTATAGCAACCTTGATCATAAATGCCAAGAGCACGAAGTAGACAGATGTACGTCACCTAGTGAATGAACAAACAAGTGGTGGGATATCTACACAGTGGACTACTACTCAGCAACAAGGAATGAACTTCTGACACACTTGACAATATAGATAGATCTCAGTTTCATTACGGTGAATGGAAGAAGCCCCTTCCAAATTATTTTATTTCTATGACTTCCTGGAAAAGACAGAATTATAGGAACAGAGACAAGATCAGTGATTGTTAGGGGCTTAGAGTAGGGAAAGTTTGACTATACATCAGCAGCATGAGAGGAAAGTGAGATGGGGCGATGGAATTTTTTAGCATCTTAATTGTAGTGGTTGCTATATGGCCTGCAGTTGCCAAAATCCATAGACATGAAGTATGAAACACACACAAAATAATGAATTTCAGTATATAGAAATAAAAGAGTGAATAAAAAAATAAAAAATAAATTTTAAAAGATCAAGGATTGTGTAGCGTAAAAGTCAATCCAAATAGCTCCAGCCTCCTCATTAGAGACTTGGCTATACTTGGAACAGCTGGCAGCGGGGAAGCATTCAGTCATGGACTCACTGTGCAATGCCTTTTGCCACCCATCCCCACGTGGTCCTGTTGCACAAACCCTTCCTGGCTTGGACATTCGCCCTTTAGATACAGCTGGCTGTTCTCAGTTTAAAACAATTCCCTTCACTTCTAAACCACAATAACAGTTTCTCAGGACTTCCTTGTGACGTTAACTACTTTCCTTGCATAATTGTTATTTGAGGTTATAACTGATCTCCTGCTAGATTCGGAGCTCAAAGACAGGGCTTGGGTCCTTGTGACCCAGCACAGTGCCCAGCACACACAGTTTGGTGGATATATGTTTCCATGGGATGGAATGAGAAAGCTCACTGTAAAAATAGAGATCAGTAACTGCATAGATAAAATTGGTTGCTTCCTCAGAACACCCTGATATACTCCCTATGCTCTCCCATACAAAATAATATCATAGTGCATGTAAAGAATGAAATTTTAGCCATTTATGACATTCATTCACTCATTCATTCACTGAGTATTTATTAAGCACCTAGTTAAGTACAAAGCCTTCTGCTAGGCACTAACAATACAGAGGTGTACCAGTCCCCATGGAGCATTCATTCCAGAGAAAAATGACAGATATTAAGTAACTAATTAACTAGGTAATTAAGTAAGTCATTAACACAATTAATAACTAAGTTGTTATTGGAAGGGGTCCCATGAAAAAGAAGTACAGGGTAATATGAAAGAATACATAACACGGATCTTACTGAGCCTGAGTGTTCGGATGAATGGGGGATAACTTGCCCTTGAAGCATTGACTTTTGAGATGAGTACTGTAGAATGAAGACGGGAGAGGAAAAGCTGAGAGGAGAGTATGAAAGGCCTTGGAGTAGAAAGGAAACACTGTATGTGAATGCCTGAAAGGACCTCTGGAAGCTTCATTGCCAGAATCAAGAAAGGAATACAGAGAGTTTGAAGCTGCAGGTAGAAACCTGAACATACAGGATGATGCAGACCACTGAAAGGAATTGAAATTTTATTCTACGAATGGAAAATACTTCCAAGATTTTTATCAAAGGAAATGCATGACTTAATTTGCCATTTTAAATAGATATTCCTGGTTGCCATGTGAAGAATGGATTGGAGGGAGTTAGAGTGGGAGAGAAACAGCTGATTAGTAAGCTATTGCAGGAAAGTCCAAGAGTGAGATGGTATGGTTTGGAAGGATGATAGTTAATAGGGAAAGAAGTTGTCAGAGCCACATGAAAGAAGACCTAAGATGAAGTAGTGAAATGTGCAAAGAAAAAAAAAGTCAACTTGTTTCAGAGACTGTTGAACTTCAAAGTAACAATTTCAATTATGGAATCCCAGAGGGCTAGAATCAGAAGGAACAAAAAACAGTTCTACTGATGAGAAAACACAGATTTAGAAAGGTTAAGTAACTGGTCCAAGGTCACCCAGCAAATTAGCAACCCATGATAGCAAGATCTTTTACATTCCTTGTGTTAGTTTTTATTTATACTTTCTGGAGCCTAAATTTGACTTCTACTTTATTCTTCATTTTTAAGGCAAACATGGCAATGGTTCCATCCATGGTTCATGGTGAATAATAGGCAGCCTAAGATATTTAAGCAAAGAGCAAAGATTGTAAATAGCATAAAGATAGAAACAGAACCTATTCTGTTCACCACTGTATCCTAAAGCCCAGCTCATTGAAATACCTCAATACATCACTACTCAACGAATGAATACATTTTGTTTCACAGTTGTATTGACAAATAATGTAAGTCTCAACTAATTGAGAGTCATCAACGCCAAAGTAAGTGAAGAGAATTATGAGACCACAGACCGATTTTCAAGCAACTGGTTTTGAATAGGTGATACCTGCCTTGGAATTCTTAGGAAATTGAAAAATAAATAAACATCTGTAGCAAACGAAAACCCTCTGGACAAGGTTTTAATTGCCTTCATAAATATGGATTCTTGTGGGCTAATGCCCACCTTCAAATGCAAAAATCTCAAGTTCAATTTCTTAATACAGAGAGCCAGTTTGTTTTTACATAAGCCAAGTGTGTGGTGTTGGTTTTCAGGCTCATTCAACAGAGCTTCTGTTTCCTTCCTTGCTTTTGCTGGTTACAGAAAACCTTTGAAATATATTATCTCGTTAGATCTCCATAACAATTCTGCAAGATATGTAGGGCAGATATTATCATCTTCATTTTATAGATAAGGACAGAGAGTCACATGGAGCCAAGGTTTGACTTGAGTCCAGGATTTTTTTTTCCCTTTACATTATATATTATGAATTATTGAGGGCAAGTTCTGACCCAGGACCTTTTCTGAGCTCCCATATCACTGAGATTTAAATTTGTTACACTAACAAAAAGGAAATGTTCAAATGCTCCTGTCCTGGGACAGAGATTAAGGGACTGAGTCTTGGGGAAACCTCTGAATTCACCATGATCTCCTCTTTTTGGATGCAATGTGTTTTGCCTTACAGAACCATTTTGGGAAGTGGCTGTGTTATCATACCCAACCTGAGACTCACCCACTATCCAATAGTCAAAAAGACATTTACAATGGTTCAGTCACTTTGAAAGATAGTTTGGCAGTTCTTCAAAATGTTAAACTTATCACTTTTTTTTTTCTTTTTTTCTTTTTTTTTTTTGCTTTATTGGTATGTGGGTAGCTCCCTGACTGGGAATCGAACCCAGGCCGCAGAGTTGACAGCCAAAGCCTTAAGCCACTACACCATCAGGAAACTCCCTGTTAAACTTATCATATGACCCAGAAATTCTACTTCTAGGTATTTAACCAAGAGAAATGAAAACATATATCTACACAAAAACTTGTACACAAATATTCAGTGTCATTATGCATGATAGACAAAAAGTAGAAACACTCTAAATGTCTATCAATGATAAATGGATAAACAATGGAATATTATTCATCAATTAAAGGTAATGAATTATGGATACATTCTACAACATCCATGTACCTTAGAAACATAATGTGAAAACATTATGCTAAGCCAGTTATAAGAGGCCATATATATATTAATATTCCATTTCTATGAAATGTCCAGAAGAGGTAAACATAGAGACAAAAAGTAGATTAGTGGTTGCCGAGGGCTGATGATGAATATATTCTTAATTTAGATTGTAATATTGGCTGCAAGGTTAACATGACTGATTTCTATTGCTTTCAACACATGGACAAAATATAAAATGAATAATGTCCTTAGTAGTGAAAGGGTTGGGATCTGCTGGGTCTGCCAAGGAAAAGAACGATGGTCTTGGGACTAGAAGATACGAGCTTGGGTCCTGGGTTTTCTGTTTACCATCTTTATGATTATGGATGAGTCACCTAACCTCTAAGTCTCTGCTTTCTGACCTGTAAAATGGAAATGATGATATACTTTATTGTTATTCTGATGATCAAATAACGCAAACATTTTTAAACTATAAGGGGACATAGTTACTTTTGGGGATCAATATCCAGTATTGGCAAACTCTGAAGCAGAGAAGTGGGGACTCATTGATTTCAACTTTGAAAAATTTGGGTGGCTAATGTTTATTTCCTTAACATTGCATGCCTAACAAATACAGAAATATCAGCCACAATTACAATGCAGGAAATTCAACAGTTCTATCTCTTTTCTCTCACAAATGTCCAAATTTAGTAGTCTACCAAGTTAAATAATAAATATTGAAATTATTCCTGTGCTAAGGAGGTTATGAATGCCTCAATTTACAGATGGAAACAAGGAGCCAATGCTTAAGTAATAATATATTTCACAATTGCCCTTTACCTGCCATCTCAAAAACTTCAATAGTTCAGGTCTTCATTCTTTCTTATTTCCAATAATTAAGTTACTCTTTATTTCTCACTGTAAATACAATCAGATTGTAATATATTCAAACGATACATAACATTTTAAAAGGGGGTAAGTAAACGCAAACATAATGTCACTTTCTGAAGATAATCACTGTTAAGATCTGGGTGTAGTTTTCCGGAGGTTTTCTGCATATAAGCACACACGTACTTACACACACATGTGCACAGTGCTGGCTGTGTGGTAAACCAGCCAGGAGCTAGGGGAAGGGACCTGACTTGTAGCATCTGTTTATCAATTTCCTTGGGGTAAATACTCAAATCATACTCAACTTCAAATTACCAATGACGTACCAAGTGGCTTGCAAAATTCCTGAAAATTAAACAATTGACTTTCATAAGTCAGTGTGACCTAGCTTCAGCAATAGCTGCCGCCTTTTACAGGTTTCAGACTATTCCTGCTGTACAGTACCTGTGTTTAAACAGAAATATCTACCATATACTTACTTTCATATCAAAAAATATAAATGTATATTATACTTTGAATGGTTCAGCAGTATTTCATTTTATTATATGACACATTATTTAAGCATCCTCTATAAAGGAATATTTATATTCATTGATGTTACCTATTTTAACAGTTGTAAGAAAAATATGGTTGTGAACACATCATGATGCATTTATCTATTTCCTTATTATATACAAGGGCTGTCTGGAAAGTATCCAGTTATGTAATATGAAAAATAGAGGCATTTATGGCTGGATTTTTTCTGGACAGCCTTTTTATATGTGGAAGGTTCATTACAAGGTAAAGGAAGTCACTTTGGTGTCTTTGGAACAAATAGCCAAGGTGCCCTCCACAATGTCTATTCCAGGTACATTCTCACCCACAAGGTATGAGACCACCACAAATGGTCATTAGATCCCTGAGTCCTGACCAATGATAGATAGGACTGTTCTCTTTAATTGTTGCTAATCTCAATGATTCTTCTTTGTTGGCTTAACTTGCATCTATTTTCTTATCCATAAACTTGAGATTCTCTTTATAGTGTGATCAATTTGTTTCTATCTTTCCTGAATTGCCTTATCGGCCTGTTAACCATCTTTGCTCATTTTTCCAGATCACACTTGTATATTGAAAGGTTTTATTTTGTGTGCAAGAGCTCCTTGTATTCTGATGGCATTAACCCTTTGCCAATATCTATATTTTTCCAATTTTTATTTGTCCTTTAACATATAATATTTTCATTCTATGCTAATCTTGTCAATCTTTATATAGTCAATTATGTCAATGATATCTACCTTTGACGATCTCTCTAGAAAGGCCCTTTCTATCCCAACATTATAATAATGTCTGCATGTATTTTCTTCTAGTACTTTTAGGGTTTAATTTTTTTTTTACATTTAAATATTTAACTCAGGGGTTTCCCTGGTGGTGTAGTGGCTAGGCTTCGGCGTTATCAACGCCACAGCCTGGGTTCGATCCCCAGCCAGGGAACTACCCCCCCACACACACACACAAAAATAAATATTTAATTCAACAGAGATTTATCTGGGAGTAAGTCATAAGGTAGGAATACAATTTTATTTTTTTTTTAATTTTCCAAATGTCCTGCATTTAAATACATCCTTTTCCACTAACTCCAGAGGCTACTTTGGGCAACCGCCAGCTACAGAGCTGGCTTCTTTTTGTTTCTGGATTCCTGTTTTCACTTCAATTTTGTTCTCTAAGGGTTTCTAACCAACTCAGCAATTCATTTTAAAAGACATTTATTTTTAAATACATCATTTCTAGCTGCTTTACAGCAAAAGGATCATTTAAGGGACCTTGTCCACCACACTGAGAGAAATTAAGATCTTCTCCAATCTATTCCCACATGGCAGCTAGCAGGAACTTTTAATAAAGAGATAATGTCAGGGACCTGCTCAAATCCTTTCAATGATGTTTTATTGCAATGAAGGTAAATAATAACAACACTCTTAATATACACTGAACCCTGCCTACATCTTGCTTCTCATCTCATGTCCTCTTCCTCCTAGTTCTTGCAGGTCCAGCAACATTGCCAGCATGGGCATGAGCGTGCAGGGCTTTCACACATGCCATCCCATGGCTTTGTATATAGGTGGCTGTTTCTCATCCTTCAACTGGATATAATGTCTAATTACTTGCCATCAATATGATGCCCTATGGATAATCTTCCCAAAACCTTTTTAATGTTTATTTACTCATTTTATGCTATCCTAAAGCCTTCCTAAAATTATATGCTCCATAAGGCCAGAGGTCATTTCTGTCTTGTTTACCAATAAATATGGGCAAGCACAGTGCCTAGCACATACCCATACACTACAAATGCATGAATGCAAAATGGCTTACTCCTCTTTACATTCCCTGTGGTACAAAGCTGTGCATGTAACAGGTGCCCAGAAAACATCTGCTTAGCTGGGTTTCATAGCTAACCATAAAGAACCAGTCTCCCTAAATGTGGAGGTTATATAGATCTCTGATCTGTTACTTTTCAATCACAAAGGTGCGTTCTCAAAATAAAAGGGAAATACTTGTCATCCCTGTGTGATAAAAGTACCACATGCTTTAAAATGGATAAGTAGCCTATGAAAACACTGTTTTCCCTGGGACTGAAGAGGACTTGTGCATTAATCCTGAACAAGTTTTCAGGTTTTCAATCTTGGAGAGTCTGCAGTGAGTGAAATCATGTACCTATGTACGGAGTGGTGACAATGCCTCCAGCCCAATCTTTTGTGCACTTGCCGAATCCAGGTGACAGTGATTCTGGGTGTTTTGTTACCACACACACACACACAGAAGTGACAGCTTCTGTTAAAGATGAAACATTCCAGCTCCATCAGGAATAAAATGGAACTTGGAGTGAAACCACCATCAAATTTCAAAATGCACACCAATCACTGCCAAAGTCTAGCAGAGAAAAAAAAACTGGTATTTTAAGACTGAAAATGGTTTTCTAGTGCTGTACCCTACTGGATACCAAAAAAAATCTCTGAGCCACATGTAAACATCATTTTCTAAGTCCCTTCACACCTAGGAGAAGAGATAGAGTCTGCTGAAGCTGGAGGAAAGGAAGTTCAGTTAGTATCTCTAAACGACATGGGAAGCCAAATAAATAATGCCCCAACAACCTTGAAACATACTAAAGTCAGCAGCTTTGTACATCACTCAAACACACTGTATGTGTACCAAACCACCTTTCCTCTATCCACCACTCACCACGTCTAGAACTGATTTCCTTTAGGAAGTTTTGTATAACTGTGCAAAAATGTGTATAACCTGACTAGATGCAAACGAAGTGCGCTATATATGTCTCAGAAAACTTGGAGGAAATTCACTTCACACAGTATTTGCAACATGAAAAATCACATTCTGTGTTCTTTTTTTTTAAATAACTTGAATGTTTCTTTTCAAATGTGTGTTCCATTTCGTCAATTATTGACAGATAGCTTTGGTTGACATGTTTAGAAAGTGAAGAGTTTTAACTATAAAGAATCAATGGCAAAATGGTCTAGTGTAAATAGCATGCATTTTAAGTCAACAGGTATGTAAGTTTTACCACTTAATACCTGTAATAACCTATTAGGTTAACTTTTTAATTCACTTTTCTGAATCTGGAGTTCCTCACTGTTAACAATAAATGAAAACACCTATCTCTGTCTTATGGGGCTGTTCAGAAATTTATGTCGTGTGTGTGTGTGTGTGTAAATATGCTGGGGGAGGGCTCTCTGGAAAAATATCCAGCCATAAATACCTCTATTTTGCATATTACATGGCTGGATACTTTCCAGACAGCTGTCGCATATCCTTGTTTGATTCACATTATTTCTCTCACATTCCTTCTCTCCTGTTAGACATGCATACTCCAATAATAGAGTTATTACCAATTTACAGAGAGTTAGAGTAAAAGAGATTTAAAGCCATGCTTACTTTTGCATGATCTTCCTTTAATTGTTAAAAAAAATATTCAATATGGCATGATGCTTCATGGCTATTACTGCAGTCATCAACTATCACTACATTGTAGATGAAAGGAAGGAC
Organism: Lyroderma lyra; assembly: GCA_004026885.1. Taxonomy (NCBI): domain Eukaryota; kingdom Metazoa; phylum Chordata; class Mammalia; order Chiroptera; family Megadermatidae; genus Lyroderma; species Lyroderma lyra. Next base: position 17,534 of record PVJL010000780.1, on the reverse strand, counting down.
CTTTTTAATAACAGGATATTTAGAGCAATGAAGGTGAGATAACTAAAAGTTTGCTCTAACAAACTAACCAGGAACAAAGACCCTGTCTTCACTTTCTTCCTGAAACCCCTCTAATATCTCACTAAGAATACTGCATGTAGTGGGAGGGACTCCTCCAACACTTTCGTTTACTAATAGGTCTATTTCATAATTTCCATGATTTTAATATTTTTCTCCAGACTAAGCTACACCCTCCTGAATACAAGCTGGGTTTCTACTGAACCTCAAGCAATACATTGCTACTTGGAAAGATGTTTTACAGCTCACTGTCAACGGCTAAGAGCAGATTGCCTTAGACATTTGAATAAATCCAAGCTGCAAAGGGAATCCTGAGTCCTACCCTCCTGCCGCTTCCTTCATTATCATGGAGGCTATGCACAGCCTTTACCATCTCTGCCTTACACTTCTTTGAGAATACAAGTATCCTGGTTGACAAAGCACATCCCTGGAGATGCTGATGGCTCTCATGGCTAGAGGTGCACTAGATGTACGGAAACCTCTATAATACTTAAGGCTTCTATCTGCTTTCATCACTTTAATACACTAGAAAATAGGGAAAGAGTCAAATGCCAAGAAAAAAAAAAAGAACTGTTCAAAAAGGATACCAATCAACGCAAAGCTCAGGAAAGGGGAGCGGGGGGAAGTGGGTATTTAAGTGTGGTACAAAAAAAATGTTCTTTTATGATCTGAAACAGTATCTACCTGGGTTTGCATCAAATTCAGCAAGTCACTCTGTGAAGTGACTGTTTCTGTATCTCTTTCTTTTAGTAACTCTCAATCTCTATTTCTATCGCTATCTCTATCTCTTCTTTCTCTCTCTCCCTACCTTTTCTGTCTCCTTTTCTCTTCTCTGCTCCTTCATTTTCCTTTACTTTGAGTGGACAGTAAAAAATAATAAAGAGGCCCTTAGAATCAAGCTGTGAATGGTAAAAAGTCTTACGTAAGAAAAATGTAATTTTCCCTAGGGGAGCAGATAGATCAAAAGATCCAAAGCAAATGAGAAAGTATGAGGATAAAATTAATCTTTCTTCGTGAAAAGCAAAATTTATTTCATTAAACAACTTTTGGTGCAGTCTGAACTCCCAAAGAATCTAAAGAGGAACAGAGTTATTTTGGGTGCATCAATTTAAACTATTAAGTGTAATGTGTTTAAACAGTGAACAAAGTCCATGGTGAATAATTAAAGGTTTATCTTCAAAGTGAGAAAAAAATGACAAACAAACTATAGTAAATAATGGTTAATAATGGTTGAGATCCACCTGGGAACCACAATTTGTCTCTCTGTGTTTGCTTTAATAATAATTGAGTCTTACATTTCAACTATAGTTCTAGTATAAGTTTAAGTAATTAGAAATCAAATTAAACCCACAATATTATATTAATAAAGAGTTATATTTATGTAGAAAAACTACTAGTGACTAACAGGTATGCTTTTCTCTGTTTTGTTCTACTTTAGCATCTATACTTACTGTGTAGGTCCGACAAGTGCCACTGAGGAAGAAATAGCAAACACACATCACTTAGACCCTCTAACTGGTAGGGCAAGCCCAAAATATAAGAAGAACACAATGTTTTGTCACATAAGTTAATGGAAAAAAATGCAAACGTCAGTACCTTAGTGTATATATAAAAAGGCACACTCCTGTGTAACTCCACCAACACTCAAAAATAGAAAGTATATTGGAAAGAAAAAAACAAACAGTGGGCTGATAGGCAACGAGTCTTAAACTATACTTCAGACCCTACTAACACTGTAGGATAGTGATATTTATTTCCCAATTATGTACAGCTATAGCAAGAGTTCTCATTCCAATGGCAGAGGAGAAAAGAAATTCATGAAAAGAACAGAACTCAGGCAAGTCTAGATTGTTGGTGGTTTGACTATTTTATCTTTTTTTCTCTCATTTTCTCAGACATCTTGTATTTTCATTGTTTCTATTGCCTCTGAAACAGAAAAAAACACAGGAGCGGAATTCTGTATATCAGCTTTGACAGGTATGGATGGCAGGCACTTAAAGTTATTGACTGAGGTTGACAGATTACTTTTAAAAGGTATCCATTTTCTCTTCGTACCCCCAAAATAAATAAGCAGCAGCACCCAGTGGATTTTAAAATAAAGCAATCATTGCATTGTTATGTTGAGTGTATATATTTTATTTTTCTAAAGAAGTTGATCAGCTAAATAAAAAAAATTAAACACAGTAGAACAAAAAGGGGTGATAACTGGCTTGGATAACTGATGACCAAGATAGTAATCTGGTTCTATAAAAACTCATCTCATAAGACAGAAGCAAATATTCTGAGGGAACATGCAGAGACAAAAGTGGTGTAAAGGGAAGGATAAATTCCTATAAACCTGATATTGTCACTCATAACTGTATACACACATGTATTCCCTGAAAAAATACTGGGTTTTCTAAACAAACATGGTCCTGGGAAGGAGGAATCAGCTCATTTTTCCAAACATAGATTCTAAACATGTCACTGTGATAACAAGAAGGTATTTTGGAGAGTTGATGTTCGCAAAGTCAGCACCAGGCCAATCCACTCTGGTACTCAGACCTCTTTTCAATCAGAATACCCACCTCCGGGAAGTGTAAGTAACTTAAAAATAAACAGTGTGTTTCAAAATACAAATGCATACCAGAAAAGGAAAAAAAAACAAAGAGTGGGATATTTGCTCCCAAGAGGCAGAATTTAAAGGACAACAGGTTGAAATGTTATAATTCCAATGACCTTTACCACTGAGAATAAAATGAAACTGCATCTTTCAGACATTCTCCAAATGTTTGGACTAAATTGCATAGAAGTGAAGGGTGTTCAGGATGACCAACCATGAGCAACAGAGACTGGACTGAATGTCACGAGTACATCTAAGTCTGAAGTTTTTCAAAACACATTCAAATAATGAGGTCACTTGGCCTGGCAATAAATTGCATCCTATTAAAAGATGGAAGAACCATCATGTAGCGTTAAACATATTACATATCCTTACAAAAGTGAGTAAGACAGAACTTAAAAAGAAGAACTAGCCAACTACATCTAAAACAGAGCAAACACAAATATTCTCTTTCTCTGCAGGGATTTCTGTCCTCCACAGGCCATTCCCAGTCTACCTTTCTAGCTTGGCTTCTAAACTCCCTTCACATTATCCCTTCAGTTACTCTGTACTATTCTGTTTCCAAATAAAAGACATATTTTCTCCTTCAAAGAGAGATTGTTCTTTGACTAAGAAGTCTAAGACCTCCAACACCTCCCTACAGGAGTGCTCTCAGGGCATTCTGTTTAGTATTTATTTTCTCTTCATTCTCTCAGACTTTACTGTTAAGATACTAACAATAAAAACCTTCCTTTATATTACCCTGGATTATATACTATAACATGGTCAAACGTATGATCTTTAGAATGAAGTGAAATCACTGTATAATAAACACTTGTCATTAGAATTACTGATACAGGAAAAGCATATACTGTGTATGTCCACAATGTATAGTAATACCCATCATGATCTCAAATAGAAAAGCAAGAAAGCAGAATTGGTTGGGGCTTTGCTGTTCTTGGTTGGTTGGTGAGGTTTATAGGTAAGGACACAGTGACACAGAATGATTAGATAACTTCTTTAACGTCATTAAACAACTCACAAAGTGCAACAGTCATAATTTAAACCAATGTTTCTTGATTCCCGGTAAACCAGTGTTTTTACTGATTTATTTATTTTGCAGAGTGTAATTCACTTTCAATAAGCCAAAAGATCATTTCCACTCACTGCAAATTTCTTACAAAGGATGGAAAAGAAATCAGAGGACTTAACCTCCATTAGCAGAACAAAGTCCTAAAGGAAGGCAATGTGGCATAAAGGAATGAGCTCTGCTTTTGGAGTCAAGGCAGCCTTCAAATCCCAGCTCTATCAGGCATGCCACCATGAGCATTTTTACCTTAGGCCACATCCCTGGCTCTTTATTTCCTAACATAAAATGGATGTAAGATTCTGCAGCTCTCCCCACCTCCTCACAGCATTTTCTGTGAAGTAAATGATAATGTGTGTGAAATTGAGCCCTACCCCTGGCACACAGTGAACTGTCTTTTGACTTCTAAATAAAAAGCTGTATTCAAAGATCTGTGTGTGTTCATTTGGAGAAGAAAATGCATTGCTATCACTTTTATGTGGTTGGTGTAGCAAATAATTTTGATATGGCAATATTTTAAAAATTCACCATATTATATGCACTGCCACTCACTCTCTCTCCAACTTAGAATCACAAGTTCTTAATATTTATTTCTACTCCAAAGGCAACTTTAACAGTTTGACTTTGTAACATGCTGCCAATGAAACAGCAGAAGAGAAACGTGTGATGAGTCGAAGTTTGCTTTTGGAATTCTTGCAGAGGAGAACTTCTTTGAGTTTAGTATGGGAAATGTTTAATACCATAACAATATGTTTAATACCATAAGCAAAAATGGGAATACTGAATTTTGAGCTTACATCACAGTGATTTTTTTTTCTCTTAATAATATATTAAGGTGGGCTGGGGGGTGAAAATACTCCTTATGTAAAAACCAAAGAAACCTATTACTGAGTGGTTCTTTTAACTGTTTGCAAAACCTATGAACCCTGGAATCTTAATCTTCTTTCTAAAATGTTTATATGCTAGTAGATTCCAAAGGGAAGTGTATTTAGTAAAAATAGCATGCATCTTGGAACTGAGGAACTATCAATAGATGAAGCCACAGTTATGCTAAGTATTAGCAGTGGGACTTTGGCTAATTCACTTAAGTGCTTTGATGTTTTTTGTTTTTTCTTATCCAAATAGAAAGGAGTTACAACAGCCTAACTACTCCATGGTCTGGATGTGAGTCAAATGTTATAAAATATGTAAAACGCCAAGTGTTTTTTTTTTTTTTTAGCAAAAGGAGTTTATTATCATCACTGTAACTACTATGTTATCATTATATTGTCAATTTTATAATTATCTAAGTTTTCATTCCATAACAGGAAGTAAATGCTTGCTTTTAATTATTTGCTTTATTTATGACCTGAGATGAAAATGATGCTCCCACGTTCCTGAGCAAATAAGGACATCATAGTACAGCTATCAGAAAGACTATGTGCTGAAGTCACAACTGTGTGGCTTGAAGTCTGATTCATTGCACTTGAAACGCACTGCATGGAACTAAAGTTCTTACGTTGTTATGATCCCTTTTTTAAATTCGGGGCTTCCCTGAAGAGGAGGTGCCACATCAAAGGGCCCAGAACGATAAGACAAAACTCTTACTATTATGATATGCATTTACTGTGCTCATGGGTTTTCTTTCTTGTTCTTTCCATTAATCTGTGATTCCGTTAAGATGGGCACCAGAGTACAGGAAGAGTCTCATGAAAGGTCCACGAGGCTGCGGCATCTACCTGACCATGAAGAGGCAGTGCTTTGATGCATGACAGGTCGGTCAGTCTCCCAGCATGTGCAAGGATCCCTTTTCCCCCAGTTACTAGCCTAGAGCCAGTTGTCCCCTTTATTTCTGTCAACAACACTTTCTTTTTGTCCCTCTCCCTTCAACTAGAAAGCACATCACTGACACAAACACAATACACCTTTTCATAAGGAAGCAAATGAATACGTGCCAGATGGGCTGAGGGGATTACAACATGTTTCCTGCTCCCAGAGTGACTCAATGCAGCTGGTAGAAGAACGGTATCTCATTCAAGACGGCAGCTTCCCCAGCAGAATTATGAGTCACCGTTTCCGGATACAACACTCACTTTCCAACAGAATTTGGGGTGGGAGGGCTTCTTGGATGGGTTACAGTAAAGGTCATTAAGATAAGCAACACTGCCAGGACCGCTGGGGAGGCAGACAACAGCGTCCACTAACTTCTGAGCCTTCACTTGTCCCTCAGCAAGAGTAACACGGCCACCCCTCCCAAGTCCTTCAGGATGAGGTGGCACAGAAAAGCACATGGATGAATTCCCGCTAGGAATCCAAACAAGTTCCATTATAAAGCTGGCCAATCTGGCCAAAAATGAACGTGAAGAGTGATATATATATATATATATATATATATATATATATATATATATATACACACACACACACACACACACACATAGAGAGAGAGAGATATAGATATAGATAGATAGATAGATAGATAGATAGATAGATATACAGAGAGAGAGAGAGAAGAAAGAGGAGGAAGAGGAGGAAGAAGATAAGGAAGGAAAGAAGAGTGCTCACTTGGTAGCACATATACTAAATTTGGAAGGAAAGAAGGAATGAAGAAAGGGAGGGAGAGAGGTGGGAGGGAGGAAGGAGGAAGGAAACAAGAGGAGAGGGGGACAGAGGGTTGGGAGAAGGAAAAAAGGGGAAAGAAGGAGAAGTGGGAGGAGGGAAGATAAGGAGGAGAGAACAGGAAGGGTTAAAAATACAATGTCAGGAAATACCAAGTGTTATAAGCAAGGTAGAAAGATAAACAGGGAATGGCAGTTAGTTTAGTTAAGATGGTTAAGGAAGGCCACTGCAAGCAGATAACATCTAGGCATAAATTAGGTTAAATAAGAACAAACCATAATCAGGAGTTATATTCAGCATATTTAAAAATCAGGATACTGTGGCACTGACCAGTTAAATGGGATACCCAGTGGGGCAGGTCAGATGCTTGTCTACACAGCCAGTAGAGCTGTACACTAGGGTATCCCACCTGACTATCATCAGCCTTGGTTATAATGTATTCTTTCTTCTGTGAAGACCCCAGGGGCCATCAGGAGTGGAAGTTACCTCTACTTCTCTCAGCTTTGAGCTGCATGCTGTCCTAGTTATGCCCAGCCTTAGTACTATTTTTGGTTTCCAGTAAAATACTTGAAGTGGCATAGCAAAACTGAAACACACCCAGAAAAGATAACCAGAATTGTAGGAGGGCTCAAAGCCATGCCATGTGGAGGACAGATGAAGGCATATATTAGAGAACATGATCATGGTTATATGACCACTATTTTAACACTTCTGAAGGCCTCTCACATAGAAGAAGAAATAAAGCAATGATAATCAAAGTATGGCCCATAGTCTTCAGAGGAATTATACATGGAACATGTTTCTTAAATTAAGATGCCTCGGTTTCTTGCATTAAAATTAGAAAACCATTGGATTGTGTATTTTCTATTTAAATCCAGCAGTTGAACCAGAGAAATGTATAGAAATAATAAAGAGACAAATTTCAGTTATATGTACTAAAATCTTTCTAAGAATTTGATCACTCCAAAAACATAATGGTCAGTGATTAATCACTACTTAAAGGTACAATAGAATGGTTCTGAGCAGTAATTACAGAGATGAGAGGAGACCTGAATGGGTGGAATATCAAGTTCCTTGTTAACTCTGAGTCCAAGTCCATGATGATTGAGTTGATTATTCAAATTCAATACAAGTTTTACCTTTCTCCTCCTAGGAGGCTGCAACGTCCTTTCTTTCCTATATAAGCAGCATGACAGAAAACCACCATTAGTTATTTGTCTTTGTAAGGTCTCACATCACCAAGACCTCTCCACCACTGGCTCAAGTTTAGAAAACAGAGGTGCGCTACCATTACTGTTTTTCCTTTGTCCATAGCACTTGAGATAAGAGAAAGAAGCAGGATTCTAGGTGGCTTGGATACGAAGGTGATGGAAAATTGCTATAATTACACATACCAGACCACTGTCCTAAGTGCACTGTGTCCCATGAAGACCACAGATGTCAGTCTGTGGTTCTTCCCATCATAAAACTTCTATGATTCTGTGAAATCAGTGATTCTGTGCTACCACAGAAGACAATGGAAATAAACATTTTGTTCTCTTAACTCATTTTCAGAAAAACTTGAAACATTACCCTATGCATGACTTGCATGTCAATAGATTCAGAAAAGCCATTCACTCACCTGAGGCATCACTTTGTAGGATCCCATAGAAGTAGAGACTCATTACACACCATAGAAGTCCCATCTTGTCAACCTAAATACAAAGGTAAGGGAGAGTACTTATTATTCTCAAATGTTTAAATAATATTTAGTGTATATGCATGCTGACTATTGACTATTTCTAGGGATAGTCCAAGAAATTTACAATATTAACAAATTTAACTGTCAGAACCAATCAATAAGGTAGGCTTAAAACAAATCCCATATTACAAATAAGGAAATCAAGACAAGTTTAAATAATGCAACCAAGATCCTTTGGGTAGAGAGTGGTAGAGTAACGATCAAACTCCAGCACCCTGGTTCTAGAACAATTTTTTCATCACTGAACTATAACTGCCTACTTAAAAAATGCTCTCTGGGTTTTTTTCATTAGAGTCACATTCCTGCCAGATAAGTTTGATCTTCTCACTGTTCTTTACATTCTGTTAGTCTATTCCCAATTGGAAATATTTTATGACCCAGGTACTTCTCCATCTTTGTGATGAACAAAAAGTCTAGAAATCCTGAATTCAGACTTGGTCGGCACCCTACCCACCCTGAATTTATAGTAAAGGGAAATGTATAAACTTTATGCGTTGCTGTACCCACTGTCCTCTTCTCACTGGAAAAGACAAATGATGAGGCTAGAATCTAATTTCTTTGATCTTTAGCCTTTCTATTGATAACGAGCCAACTAGCAAAAACCATGCCCACGCATTTGGTTGTGTGATCTTTAATGCAGAAGGCCTGGAGAAACTTTAAGAACTCTGTGAAATATTTCTTTCCCTATTACTCTAGACATATCTGACCCCTGATAAAACCTCTCCAGGGTTATAAATACTGAAACCTGGACATTATGAGAAATTCTGCAATCAAGATCTTCGCTTTTTGTTTTGAACACAGCAGTCATACCTAAGGGTGCTTACAGAGAGAGGTCTTGGAAACTTTTCCAGATCATATTCTTAGTAAATCACAGGGATGGGATATATGCCCACATCTGTCTAACTAAAAGTCTATTATCCTAAAAATTAGCCTATGCCACAAGTTAAACAACCACTGGTATAAAAATGTCTAACAGGTATTTGATAAATAGGGTGACTATATAACAGCATTTAACACAGGATACTTTCAAGAGTGCTACTCTGAAATAAAAGGTATACACTGTTACTGTCCAAGCAATCAAGCATGTGTGGTCACTTTAAGGACAATGCAAGTTTCCAAAACCTGTTACCTCTATTGACCACACATCGTCAAAAATCTCTGGTTTATATTGTTCTTTGTTCTTTAGCACTACTGTAAACAAATCATAGGTGACTTTATTATATCTTAAACAACTGATTTATATCAGAGATTAAATGTCTCTTTCTTATCACCACCATTCCCTTCCACTCTTTATACCGTTACCTTAAGGTACTGTTCTCTCCACCAGTCATCCATTTATTCAATAAAACATGTAATGAACACTTTCTGTTTATAAGTCACAATGATATAATTGCAGGGGCCTCTGCTAAGATAGACACAGAGCCTCCTCTGAAGGCACTTCTCCCCAATAGAGGAGATAAACCACATGCAAACCACTTCAATATCATCAACTATAACTAGTGCACATGCAAAGATTTATTAGATAGAAGTTTTAGCACTAGGCAGAGTTTAGCAGAGACTTAAAACATGTGCAAAAAATAACTGCAATACAAAGTAAACCGATAAAATAGTCAAAGAGGAAAAGGTAAGTGTTAACTGAAGATTAGCAAAAGAAAGAAAAGACTTCAGCTAATGTCATCAAAGGAGACTAAACAGAAGAGATAACTTTTGAACTGAGCAAGAACTGATTTGGAAATTTAGAAGTGAGGCAGAAGGAATGTGTGAGGGCAAAGAAGCTCAGTGAAGCATAATGTTCAAAGATAGAGAAAGCATGGACCATAAATAGGAAATAGTCTATAAATAATGCGGTTTGGCTCAAGCACAGGGTATTACGACAAGAACTATAGAAGATTTGGTTGGAAAGCAGAGAGTGTTAGGATAACACTATAACAAGGCCTTGAATAACAGGCTAAGAACTTGGGATTTAATTGAAACAGCAAATAGGGAATTACTAAGGTTTCTGATTAAAGGAGTTTTGCTTTATGGAGATCATTCTTCCAAGCACGTATTGGATGGATTGCCACTAAATTCTATCTTGAAATCATTTTTGCTCCTGAGTCTGTCAACACAATAACTGTAATCTTCCTAGCCTTGTGTCATCCATAATTTACTCAGCATGACACCTATGTCCTTATCCAAGTCATTAACAAAATTAATTAATAATTATGCATTAATCCTTGTCAGTAGAGAGCAACTAGATATTTCATTGCAGATTCAGGGCACAGTATTTTCAGCCCCAATACTATTTCTAAAGCAACACACAGAAGACATTCTAATTAGTGTGATTGAGGAGCTTAATTGATATTCTCATGAATAACTGCATTATGCCAGAAGCAGCAAGGAGTCAGGTCACCAAGGTAAAGCTAATCTAAAGATAACCTGTGTGCAAACACAAATCCAGGGTCAGTCCTGCCCTGTGATGAATTAAAATAAAGCAGGGGGGAAAATGTGATTGTGTAGGCTGGTTTTGACAGACTAAAGATACCAAGGTTAGTGGGAGGTGGTTGGCTAGTTTGAGACCTCTCTCCAGGAAGGCAGGTTCATTTAACATTGACTTGCATTCTGCCTCGGAATTTTATTCTTATGACTAATAATACACTTTGGTTCTTGTCTTTTGGAGAGATTGAAGCATTGAGTATTTTCAGAGATGGAGAAACTGTCAGGAAGCAGAGGAGCTGCTTAATAACACATGATTTCTCATGGTCTGAATTACAACCTAGTTTTAGATTGCTGTCATGGGGTTTCAAAGACTCTGCCCTTGCTTCAGATGATTGGAACAAACATACCATAAATTTCCAGTCAGCCTATCCTGCATTACCCATTTTATTTACTATATGATCATTTTCCTACTTCCTCTCTGAGGTATTGGTACTTCTCTCATATTTAATGACATTGTTTTCTGGTATATCAACTTGGATGCTTATATCACCCAGCAAGAAGTTTCAAATATGTAATTAGTTCTCTGCAATCAACAATGTTAATAATGACCATTAACATGTGCTCAGCACTTTAACATTGAATCCTGCATATGACTCTTTCTTTTGTCTGCATTCTCTAGGCTTCATAAGCATCAGGATGTCTTTGTTTCTGAGTTAGCCCTGACCGCTGGATTATCTCACTGGGCTAGCAGGTACCAGGGTGAAACCAGATTTGTTGCCCCAAGTATTGAGATTTTTCTGACTCTTCATTCACTCAGCCTTCTTTCTGCCTAGCAGCATTTCACCTGGCCACAGGACTGGATTTTTTCCTCAGTGTCCTGATTTCACATATAGCTCCATACTCAGATCAGAGCTATTCTTTGAAGCCCATCAGCCTCATTGGGGCTTGAGCCTTCAACCTGTTGTTTGTCAGCACTCTTTTCCAGGAGCCTTCATCTTGTCCCCTGTGAGGTCTTGCTCCAAGCTGGATAAGCTTCTGTAATCATGAAGCTGCTGTCACCTGCTTCATTCTTGATTACTTGTACAACAAGTTACTAATCATCCTATTTTTACAGAAAAGGAGATCACATTTATTAAGATATTAGAGTTAATTTCAATCACTGAAATCCTTATCTAGTTTCTAGTTTTTTAAACCAATAAATGTATCCTTGTGCAGAGAATTTCAGAATCCAATATTTATCAGTAAATAAAAGTTTTAGCAAAGTGATATAAAAGGCTCTGATTCTGGGTTAAATGAAGTAAGGATACTCTGCCCTGTCTTTCTCAATGAATGCAGCTATAAACCTGGGCAGATGTAAGAAGCAACTATTTAAGGACTCTAAAAGGTATGTAACAGCACATTCTTTACAAGTTCAAATAGAACATTCACTAAGATAAGCCGTATTATGCACCATAAATCAAACTCTAATACATTTAAAAGAATTGAAAGTATATATTCTACCTATAGAATTAATCTAGACATCAATAAAAGAAAAATAATAGGAAAATATCCAAACATTTAGAAATTAAGAAATATACTTCTAAATAATCTGTGGGTCAAAAAGGAAGTCTCAAGGGAAATTAGAAAGTATTTTAAACTAAACACAAATGAAAATCCAACATAGCAAAATATTTGGGATACAGTTAGAGCAGTTCTTACAGGATGATTTATAGCATTAAAGGCTTATGCTAGAAAAGAAGACCTTAAGTCTACAATCTAATCTTCATCCTTAAGAATTTAGAAAATAAGAAAAACAAACCACAACACAAATGAAAGAGGATACATCACTACTAGTCACATGGGCATTAAAATAGTAATAAGGCAACACTAAAAATTTTAGGCACATAAAGTCCACAATTTAGATTAAATAAACTAGCATTTAAAAAACTACAAGCTACCAAAGCTTACCCAAAATAGACGGGACAATCTGATTGATCATATTATTATTAAAAGAAGTTAAATTTGAGGTTAGAAACTTCCCAAAAAAGAAATTTCTAACCTCCAGGTGTTTCACTGATGAATTGTATTAAACATTTAAAAAATAAAAACATAAGTTCTACATGATTTCTTCCAGAAAATAGAAGAGGAATAAACAGTTACCAATCCATTTTATGAGACATTACTCTGATTCTAAAACCTGCCACTGACAGCACGTGCACACACACACACACACTATAGATATCCCATAACCAAGCAGAGTTTATCCCAGAACGCAAGGCTGATTTCAATATTTGAAAAATCCAAAGAAGAAAAACCATATGATCATATCAATTGACCGAGAAAGAGCATATGACAAAATTCAACATCCTTTCATAATAAAAAATTTCAACAAAATAAGAACAGAAGGGAATTTCCTCAAACCAGTAAAGATCAACTAAAAAAAACCTAACAGCTAACATCATATCACATGATGAAAGGCTGAATGCTTTTCCACTAAGGTCAGTGGCAAGGCAAGGGTGTTCATTCTTAGAACTATTCAACAGCATGCTGGTAGTCTTAATCAGTTCAATAAAGCTATTCAGAGATGACATAATTTTCAACATAAAAAATCCTAAGGAAGCTATTAAAAATAGAACTAAATAAGGTCACAGAAGATGTAGTCAACACACAAAAATTAAACATATTACTATACTCTAGCAATGAAAAACAGGAAACATTTTTTAAAAAAGATTAGTGATAGTAACTAAAAGAAACCATGAAAGGCTACGAGCTAACAATCTAACCAAACCTGTATAAGATCTGTATGCTGAAATTTATAAAATGTTGATGAACATAGTCAAAGAAGACTTAAATAAATGGAAGTATGCAGTTGGCTGAATGGCCCTATCTCTAAATCCTTGGAATTAGCAAAAGGAACTTGACAAATATAACTAAGGTTATGAACCTTAAAATAGGGAGATTATACTAGATTATTCAGATGAGCTTAGTCTGTCATAAGAGCCCTTAAAAGTGATCACTTTCTCTGGTTAAAGTCAGAGAGATGCAGCAAAAGGATAAATCAGACAAATGCAGAGCAAGAAAAGAACTCAATCAGCCTCTGACATTTAAAGACAAATGTAGCAACATGTCAATGAATGTAGGTAGCCTTGGAGAGCTGAGAGACTCCCTTCTGATAGCCAGTAAGGAAATGGGAACCTTGGGTCTATACCCATAGAAAATAAAATTCTGCCAACAACTTTTAAGTGTTTTCTCCCTCAGAGCACAGCCTTGCTGACACTTTAATTTTAGACTAAGCAGAGAACCAGATATGCCACACTGTACCTGGACTTCTGAGTCACAGAAACCATGATATAATAAGTAGAAGTTGTTTTAAGCTACTAAGTATCTGGTAATTTATTACAGTAATAATAAAAAATAATACAAGAGACATACCATATTCATGGACTAAAGACTCTATGTGGAAAAGATGTCAATTCTCCCCCAAACTAACTGACAGATTTTATGAACTTCCAATCAGAAATCCTAGCAAGTTTGCTTTATAAATATAGACAAGCTGATAGTAAAGTTTATATGGAAAGGAACTTCCAATCAGAAATCCTAGCAAGTTTGCTTTATAAATATAGACAAGCTGATAGTAAAGTTTACATGGAAAGAGAATGTCTTAAATATTGAAAACCATTTTGAAAAAAAAAGAATAAAGTTGTATGAATTACACTACACACAACCCAATTTTAAAATGTCAAAAATCTTAAAGAAATACTTTGCCAAATAGGATAAACTAGTTCCTCTTTACCTGTGATTTCACTTTCCATTGTTTTACTTACTTGAGGTCAATGGTGGTCCAAAAGTATTAAATAGGAAATTTCAGAAATTAACAATTCATAAGTTTTAAATTGTACACCATTCTGAGTAGCATAATGAAATCTCTCACAGTCCCACTCTACCCTGCCTGTGACGTGAATCATCATCTTTTTATCCAGAGTATCCACTCTGTACATGCTACCTGCACGCTAGTCACTTACTGGTCATCCCAGTTACCAGATCAACGGTCATGGTGTCACAGGGTTTGTGTGTAAGTCACCCTTATTTTACTTAATAATTGCCCCAAGGAGCATTATAGTGATGCTGAACATTTGGATATGACAAAGAGAAGCCCTAAACTGCTTCCTTACATGAAAAGTTATATACATACATATAAGGGGGAAAATATTATATGTAGGGTTTGGTACAATCCATGATTTCAGGTATCGACTGCTCGTCTTGGAACATATCTCCTGCAGATAAGGGGGGACTTACTGTATTCAGAAAGTAAATTAACACATGGAAAGATGTTCAACATCATGAGCTATAAGGAAAACAAAGATCAAAACCACCAAATTAGATACCACTACACACCTTTCAGAATAACTAAAGTAAGAAATAACTGTACCAAGTGCTAAAGAGAATATAGGGCAACTGCAACTCTCCTACTGCTGGGACTACAAAATGGTCCAGCGGCCCAGCGGTTCTCAATCTGTGGGTCGTGACCCCTTTGGGGGTCGAATGACCCTTTCACAGGGGTCGCCTAAGACCATCAGAAAACACACATCAGATATTTACATTATAATTCATAACAGTAGCAACATGACAGTTATGAAGTAGCAACAAAAATAATGTTATGGGGGTCACCACACCATGAGGAGCTGTATTAAAGGGTCGTGGCCTCAGGAAGGTTGGGAACCACTGGCAGCCTCTCCGGAAAACAATTTGGTAGTTTCTTATAAAACATATTCTTACCTTAGGATCCTACTTTGGGGTATTTTTTACCCAAGCGAAGTGGAAACTCATGTTCACACAAAAACTTATACACAAATGTTTACAGAAGCTCCATTATTAATTGCCCCAAACCAGAAATAACTCAAATGTCCTTTAGCAAGCAAATGGATAAACACATTCTGATACACTGAAAAAATAGACTACTTTTCAACAATACAAAGCAATGAGCTGTTGATAACAACAAGTTGGGTGAATCTCAAAAGCATAATTCTAAGAGAAAAAAGCCCATGTCAATAGGTTACAAACTTTCCAATCCCATTTAAATGACATTACCGAAAAAAAAAAAAAAAAAAAAAAAAAAAAAAAAAAAAAAAAAAAAAAAAAAAAAAAAAAAAAAAAAAAAAAAAAAAAAAAAAAAAAAAAAGGCAAAACTAGAGTGAAAGAGAACAGATCAGGGGCCAGGGGTTTGAAGGAGGGTGTGACCTTAAAGGGATAACACAAGGGAGTCATGTGGGGGATAGAACAGTTCTGCATCCTGATTGGAGCAGAGATTCAATGAGTCCATATGTGAGTTATTACTCATAAAGCTCTATTTCCAAAAAATAAAAAGTCCATTTTATTGTATGTTAATTAAAAAAATATATTTTACAGTGTCATTATTTTTCTTTTCTTTAAAGCTCCACAAATGATTTGTGAACTCTTTTAGACAGTTTAAATAAATGAAAGCTGTTTTAACCTAAATATGGTTTCTATTTTGAAGATTTACTTTGAAAATAACACAATCCTGTTAAGTACTGAATGTTCTAGAAAAGTCTAGCAGTACAGGCAATAGAGAGATCAATGAACTGTCCCAACTTTTAGCCTATCAAGCCAGTGTTGCTAATCTTGACACAACAGCAGAGTCAAAGTTTGTACCAGAAAACATTATTAGCACACTCCTCTTAGATAGCTCTTCCCCTTTCTTACTAAATAGCTTCAAAGTGTTTGGAACTCTGAGAAGACAGATATAACATAATATACCCCCTGCCATCTTTAGAAGCTTGGAATAGGATGTGAACAGATTGATTTTCTTTTGTTCTTTAATATTCTGAATAGAAACATGCTCTGTGGGGTGAGGGAAGAAATATCATTAAGTCTCCTCTTTCATAAGAGAGCTAGAACTAGGTTTTGAGGGGGATGAAGGTGAAAGAGGACTGAACTTTGAGTTCTAAGTTTGACTGTTTGATCTTGGAGAGCCTCAGAGAAGAGAAGAATATTCACAACAATCACTTAGCTAAAGTTATAACCTGGTCATTGTCTTTATGACTAATTTAAGATTGACAAGCTAGGTGTTCATGGACACCTCTCAATGAGGACAAGAAGAGTGCCTCATTGTCCCCTTTCCCTAGTGAGTGGACAATTTGGTGATTAAGTATTCTGTATTTAGGGATACTAAGAAAGGGCTTTTGCATGGGAGTGGTAGAAACTAATATCTACCTTATCAGTTGATTGGGAGGAGTTACTTGATAATTTCTATAGAGTGATTGGCAGTGTCCAGGACCATAAGTATCAGTCAGTAAATACCAGTTATCATTAGTTCTTATTAACATATGTGAATCACCTGAGAAACTGTGGAGCAGCAAACAAATGTGAGTTACCATTAACATTATTTACAGAGAAGAGCCCAAGTTATTTGGTTCACATTGACCACTGACCATTGGGCAAAACTTGACATGTCTTATGCACTTTGCATAGACTAGTTCCAAATTCATTGCTCTGTTCCCCAAATATTTCAGAGAAGACAGTGATGGTTGCTAAGTCTTGCCTCTAACTTACAAAACAGTCAAGATACTTATGCTATGCTTTATAATAAAATTTTTTAGACTTAGTTCTCAATTACAGTTGATATACAAGATTATATCCATTTCAGGTATACAACATAGTGATTAGACATTTATATACCTCACAAACTGCTCACCCCAATAAGTCTAGTACCCATCTAACACAATGAAACTTGAACTTGGAAAAATCATGGTCCCATAGCTTTCCCTTTCCTAGTTCTCAAACATCTCAATTTTTTTTTAATTCATTTTTATTGTTAGACTTATTGGGGTGACATCTGTTAGCAAGGATTACATAGGTTTCAGGCATACCATTCCACAGTGCATTGTCAACTTGATGCATAATAAGTTCACCACCTAATGTGACCCCTCTTTCCATCCCCTTATATTTAGCTTCCCCCCCTCCTCTCCCACCCCCTCCCCTTTCTCCCCTCCCTAACCCACTCGTCCCCAAATAAACATTAAACTATCGATTGTGTCCATGGGTTATTTGTTTGT
>PVJL010000779.1:311297-341787 GCA_004026885.1 Lyroderma lyra | reverse complement strand
CTAACGTTAGAAAGAAGCTTACATAAAAGCCTAATACATAAAAGTCGCAGTTTCCCCACACTCTCTATCCCCTGTATCCTGCATAATTTTCCTTAATTGTGCTTTTCACTGTGGCATACTTTAGATTTACTCATTTATTTTTTGTTGTCTGTATCCTTTTCCTCTCATTGTAGCGGAAGCTCCATGAGGTCAGTGAGTTGGTTTTGTTCACTATTGTGTCCCCCACTCCTAATACAATGCCTGGTGTACATTAGGTGCTTAATAAATACCTATTAAATGAATGGCTGAATAATGGCAGTATGTGTTATAGACTGCCACCAAGTGTAGGAGCACAGAAAAATGGCTCAAGCAGGGTTTGGATGCTGATTAGGGAAGTCTTCCTGGAGGAGGTGATCCCTGAATCTATATTCAAGCATGTGCAGGAGAAAGACTTGGGGAGGTGTCGTATTAATAGTTTATTCTCCACTGGCTCCTGATCCTCAAGTCTTGCTTGGTTCTATAAGCCTGTCCATATTACAACTTTACCTCTTTAGTTTACTTCCTGCTCCAAAAATCTTTTAACTGATACCATGTTATATAGGACGTTCAGAATCATCAGATATGACTATATATTGAAATATTCCACCCTGATGCATGGGTAAAGCTAGATAGATTCCATTTTAGGAAAGTTACTTTTCTTTCACATAGCAAACATCTTAATCACTGAATGATGTTAACAACAGTAATGACAACAACAATATCGACCCATATATTTGCATTGCATTCTAAGGTATATATTCAAGGTCTTTGTGTAGAGTATACATTTGAACTTCGTGAAAACTCTATGAAGTAAGCATGACAGTGATAATTATCACCGTGTTACTGAGGAGAAAAACAGATAAGAATCTGCATTGTGACTTTTCCAGTTTCACAAGACATCTTAAACCTTGGTTTTATGATTTAAAGTCCTGAGACACAGTAGAGATTTGGTTAAAAAGATTCTCCAACCTCTTTTAAAGGAAAAAATAAAACTATACACATTGTGTTAATGCTCTATAAAGGGATGGATGGGTGGACAGTGCAAGAAACTTTTGCCAAATATAGCAAGTGATTTATTTTTGGTCATTATTGTACATTATAATGAAGAAAATTGCATAGATTTCATTTAGTTTAAAATTATGTAAGCAAAAATGGACTGAGTTTATGTAGTTTCAAGTAAATATGATTAGAGAAAATGTTGTAATAAATTAAATGTATCCAATTAAAAAGTTATTTTTAAGTATGACAAATATCTGAGTGCCACTAAAACAAACAAGAAATATAACAAAAGCACATTAAGAAATAAAAATAAAACTCCATTTCAAAGAGATCACTGGCTATCATATTAGGCAACAAAGAAAATAAAATGAAAGGATCTAATTGTGGTTATCAGATGAAGATACAATAAGGTATATAGTAATAGTATGAAATTTTTTATGAATTAAATTATAAAATTTAATCTTCAGTTTTAAGTATTGTAACTCAAAAATTAAACTCTGCTCATAAATTAACCAATACGTGGCCCCATCTTCATTAGAGTTAGATTTATAAATGTTGTATTATATTGAACACTTTATTATTCAATGTAAGTGTCACAAATGAAATACTTGGAATGTGTCCTAAATGGATTTACATTCCAGGCATCGCATTGCCAATATTAAAATGGCAGGATCGAGTTAAAATTTTGTTATCAGTATTGAAATTAGTTATAGTCCATTTAATTATTTAAAAGAATTATACTATCATCAAGCGTAATTAGATAGGTGGGAAAATCAATTACATAGGACGTGTGGAAAGTTTTAAAATAAAAGGAGCAGTGGGTAGGTATCCAGTCCAAATGTACCTGGTTCTCAGCCAAGACAAAAGCCCCAAGGTAATTTCTGCCAATATTTGTGTAAAAGAAAATTACGTGGCATCTAGTTGTATTTTAGTAATGTTGACATGACAAAGAGAGTTTAATCTTTGGGAGTAGAAGATAAACATATTCTGAAGCATGTAGCATTTTCTGTGGGTAGACCTTGAGAAGTACAGGATGGAAACCACCAGACTGAAAAGCTAATGGAATAGCCTCTCTTTGCACACCCGACACCCAGCAAAGCCAAAATTCCTCTTTTATATCGAAATAGTTGGCCCACTCTCACACTACTGTGTGCATTTTAAGGTTATCTGAGGATAGTCAAAGCATCCTAAAGTGTAATTCAGTAAATGTCCAGTGCTTTCCTCGGTATGATCACTTCAGAGTTGCTGTTATGGGTTGAATTATGTCCTCCAATAATTCATGTGTTGAAGTCTCAAACCCTAGTTTCTCAGAACATGACCTTGTTTGGAAATAAGGTCATTGTAGTTGGAATTCATGAAGATGAGGTGATTAGGGTAGTCCCTAATCCAGTGTGACTGGTGTTCTTATAAAAAGGGGACATTTGGGCACAGGGACAGGCATGCACAGAGGGAAGGCAGTAGGAAGACACTCAAGGGAAGCCCGTCAGTTGGGAGCCAGGTGACAGGCCTGGAACAAAGCTTTCACTCCCAGCACTCAGAAGGGCCCAAAGCTGCTGACACCTTGACCTTGAGTTTCTCGCCTCCAGAACCGTGACATAATTTCTCTTGTTCAGGCCTCTCTGTTTGTACAGCCCTGCTGAATTAATACAGATGCCCACGAGAAGTTAAATACAAAAGCATATCGTGTAGATCCAGTGACCGGGCACCCGTGGGGATTGGTAGAGGCCTGATAAGTGGACCTGGCACTCTCAAGCAACTGATAAAACTCTCAAGTAACCGGCACAAAAATATTTGATGTTTTTTGTGCCAGTTGCTTGAGTGTTGGTCGCTCAAGTTCCGGTTTACTGAGAGTCTACTGTAAGAAGGCACTTAAATCGGCTATACGTTGATTAATCAATGATCCTGTAGTAGAGTGTGGAAGTGACATGTGATAAGGCTTTCAGTGTAATGTGGTAGATTCGTTAAGTTTAATTAAGAAATATCCTTGAACGGACTGGAAAATTCAGTTAAACCCAACTTCAATGCTTAACCAGTCTGGTTTGATAATTTAATATAGACTTGAGGACCCCCTTAAAAAGCCATGCTGTAGCAATAGAGCAGTGAACAAAAATCTGAACTCTAGTGTCATGAAGCTTGTACACACTTGAACTATAATTGTGTGTGTGTGTGTGTGTGTGAGAGAGGGAGAATTGGCCAAGGCAGGGCAAGGAACAGAATTTGGACCAGACTTTAAGCCCTGGTACACGTTTGGTTGCATTTAATTGCCACGACAGTTTGCAGAGATGTTATTATCATCTACAGCATGTGAGAGATGAGGAAGCAGAGGCAGAGACAGTGAGGAACTGAAACGGTGGAGCTGAGACTCGAACCCAAATGTGTGTGTGTGCACACTCCTGTTCACTGCACTCGCCTGCTTTTCAGAAAGGGAGAACCAGGGAGAGGTGTGCACCCGTGTAATCCACGCCGTGTACTCCACGCCGTGCTGCACGTGAGTACTACACGGGGTCACATGCACGGTCCCTGCATGTCGGAGGTGGGAGTGCGGCTGGATCCAGCCCACACATGCAATCTGCTCTGAACACTGGTGTGTTTCACTTACCATCTGAAAACGATTCTCACTCCTGAGCGCCACATTTGTCAAAGGCACGCGTAGGTTCTCCTACTACCCAGACTTCCCAAGTAGACCGTAGAACAGTTTCTGAGGCATGGATTGTGTACGTCTCTTTCCCCTTCCAGTGTCAGTAAAAGGCACTTTTCCAAGGTTGGTGTTGGTGAACTCACAGGGTATCCTCAGAAACTTGATTTGTTTGCACCTGAGGATTAGCTCCAGAGATGAACTCGTATTGACTAAATTCACAAGCGACGTTTCAGAATGGGAGAAACAAACAAACAAATAAAAAACCAACCAACCAACCAAACAAACAAAAACAACCCTGACTGATTACACAAAGCACAATGCTCAGAGTGGATGGAACGCTCCCGCTCCCGTTGACACGACCAGAGAGTCCTCTCGCCATAGGAAGCCACCAGACGGGAGGCTAGCAGGAGGAGCAGAGCTGGGAGGAATATTGCCCAGGCCGGCAACGCCCTCTCCCTAAATTCCTGAGTGCGGCTTGCTTTTGTTTGGGTCCATTCTTGCTTTAGATATGTTAATATCTTCTGTTTGTCCTGGTGTCGCCTGGAGGCCATCCTCTTTCTTTAGCTCCTGTTTGCTCTGTGATGGTGGTCCCTTTGGCCTTAACTTTACAGTTTAACTCTTTAGAGGGTGAAGGGAACCACGGTTTTGCCACCCTACAGCTGCTTTTTGAATATTGACTTTTAGCTGTTTATTAAGAAACAAGACTCCGAAAGAAACTTGCACACCCCTCCTCTCGGACACAGAAACCTGCTTCAGGAAGGAGATGTTAGAACTGGGACGGCAGCCTAACTTGAATGACCTGTGGTCAATGGGAGGGCCTCGGGCAGGGGGCCTGTTGGCTACATTCCTTCCTTTGTCCCATTGTCTCTCAGCGCTATTGTCATGCTTATGTGAGTTCGCCCTGCGCAGGTATTAAACCATTTGATTTCCTCAATCCGTCCCTGCTAATTTGTTAGCCCAGCCAGAGGGACTCAGAAGGTGGGAGGGACAGTAGTCGCTGTTATTTTTAGTCCCCACAAGGGTAACACAATTTCCAAGTTTTGAGAGGTTGTCTTCCCGTTGCCTTGTGCCATGCACCGTCTGCAGTACGCAAAACCCCTACCTCTTTATTTTTCGGACACGAGTTCTCTCTTGTGGTTTCTGCCTTCTGTGAGTGTGTGAAAATTCCCCGGCTGTTTTTAGAGTACACTGTGCCGCTCTAACAGAAATTTTAAAACTCCCAGAATGCTAGTGGCTTCCCCATATTTTCCTGACGAGCCTTCTTATTTACGTGAGAGGAAGAGAAAAAGACCTTCCTTGGGGAACCGAGTTCAAGTGCAGATAAAACGTGGTGAGACCTGAAAATGAGCCTCACTTAGCAGATGTTTAAGTTTCACCGCCTTTGGCTCCCATTTCTAGAAATCCGAAATTTGGGTAATTGTACACGTATAGTCACATTTAATATTGCAGGTATGCTCTGCTGTCCCTTGTGAGGCCGGCAGGTTTCTGGAAAGTTCACCGTACAGCGCACTTGCTCCCTGCGCTGGCTTGCTGCGTGGCTGCTGGCAACCACCTGCCCTGATCCTTCCGGAACATGGGTGCAATGCCAGGGCACAGTGACAGCAGGGCAAAGGTCTGCAGGTCCGGCTGGCACCAGAACCTGCCTAGCGGGGACAGAGGCGCCAGGGCCACCCGGCAGTTCTTACAGACGGGATAGTACTTGACCTAGCCCACTCCAAAAGGACTCGGAACCGGGTCAGAGGCAACAGGATAAGAGGAAGTCCTTGGAGAAGAATCAGTCAGAACTACTCAGGAAGGAGGGGGCCTGGTAAGGACTTGCATTCTGACAGGCCAGGCTGCGTGTCAGCGGTGCGAACCCTCCTGGACACCCAGCCTTACCGAGCGCTGGCCATTTGCACACCCACCCTGTTTCCCATGGGCCCTCGTCCCTGTGAGCTGTCACTTCTGCGTGCACAGCCCCCCATCAGTCCCAGTGCCCACCTTCGCCGTGAGACCAGAGTGGCCTTTTCTCCCGCCTGGGCTGACTTCCCCTTGGAGGCTCGGCCGCACCACCCCTCAGCATCACTCAAGGGGTCGTCGTCGCCGGCGTCAGACGGTCACCTACCAACCAGTTCTCTTCACGCCTCGGATGTGGAATTGCAGGAGTAGTTTCGAGGGTTTTTCTAATCCTGTGCCCCGGAATTTGTCAGGGTCTGCGTGATCAAATCCTCCCTCTCTTCTTCGTAGTTCCATCCACGCGGTTCCAGTCCTCAGGTCCCTGTGACGGATGATCTGGGTTATAGTAAGTCTCCTGTCCATGCACCCTAACACCTCTTCTGCAGCCCTGGCAAGTTTTCTGACACACATCTGATCAGACCACTCCTCTGCTTCATCCCCTTCAGGGGTTCGAGTATAGTGCAATAAGGCTTCCTGTGGTCTGGCTCCACCCAGCCTCCTGTTTCACCGCTTGGTCGCAGATATGTCTCAGCCGTTCCAGAGTACTTGTAGTTCCTCTAATCTGCCATGCTGTCTCCTTCTTTTTGGCATACCCTTCCTGACTTCTTATTCATTCATTTTCTCTGCCTTATGAACTCCTATCTGACCTTCAAGACTCACTCAAGTATCACCTCCTCCAGGATGTCTTCCTGAATACCCCCTGCTTTGTGTCTGCTTGGCTCCCTTGATGTCATACTTTTATAATGCACCCTATCACAGTGGTTGATTCACTTCTCTGTATCCTTCACTACACTGTAAGCTCCTTGTCTCCTTCATCTCTGTATCAGTGCTTTGCACAGGTAAATACATGTTCATTAAATGAACAAATCGCTATCAACCTCATCATTCAGATTCTGACCAGTATACCACCAGGCAGAAATGGGAACATATGTTACCCAGAGACTGAGGTTTAGGTTAGAGAAGCAAAGTAATTTACTGGGATCAAAGTATCAGGCAAGACAAGGTAGTAAGAAATACAATGCGACCACCATTAAGGCCCAGGAGATGGGACTCATAGGCTAGGGGCCTAGGACAAAAGCCAAGATGACAAACCAGTATAAAACTGTAATCTGAGCTCGATGAGAGCTGGGAGTGCCCCAACACAAAGAGGATGCAAGGAGGCTGTTGTCAGGGAATCAGTCAAGGCCCTTGGGCCTTTGAGAGAAGCTCTAATACACAAGCTCTTCAGTGGGAATGTCCAAAAGATGATCAGGCCTGCTTTGGGGGCCTCCCATAGGACAAGTATTGGGTCCGACAGAAAATCTTAGTGTAAGGATCAGACCAGAGTGCTCCTCTTTGTGAAAACTGAGCGTCATGCAACGTGGTGTTAAAACAGCAAAAGTGTCATATTAAACTGGTCTTCTAAAGGTTCTTTTCAGTGGTGATTTTCACGGTTAATCAAGCCATTAAGTATCCCCAAAGGAGTGACCTTCTCATATGCTTTACATTTTGGCTTTAACATATAAATTAGTGTAAGCCGATTTCATTAAGGAAGCTGTCACACTTGACTCACTGTATCTTTGTAAACATTTTACCTGCCCAGACTTTTTCTATGAGTCATGCGACTTTCGTGAACTGTAAACTATTTTTTTAGTAACTAGACTGATTCGGTATTGAGTGTAGATCCCAAGACGTTGGACTGAGTTTCTCCCACCAGATGTGCTTTCTAGGCACTCACATTGGCCTCATTAACTTTCTCTTCTCCACAAAGAGCAGGTTTTTTCTTTTGCAAAGACAGTAGCTCTTCCACTCTGGGGAGACACAGTAACAAGAAAATGTGTACATAAAAGTATTTGAGTCATTTTTGAAGGATGTATTTGACAGCTTTTGGAAAATACCAACATGTCATGTCAAACTGCAGTACTATTGGACTCATCTGCCATGCTGCCTCGTTCATCAGGTTTTATACTGCGCCTAGAGCACGTGCTCCTTGACGGCAAAGTAATGTTCGATTCATCTTGTGTATCATAATTCTGGGCACACTTGGCACTCAATAAATACTGACTAAACAAACGTGACTTCCCATCACAAGTTTGCTGCCGTAACGAGGAGTGGCAGTTCAGTTATTTAACATCCGTCTGATCCCACCTCTGCAATATTTATAACCCATTCTCCTTTCTCTAAGTATTCATGCCCAAATGAAAATTTCCGTGACCTAAAGCTAGTACTGTCAGTGTTGGATTAAGTCTTCACCATCCCTTACGATGGATAATCTGCTTAAAATCTTTATTTTAGACAATGTTTTTATTGGGCACAAAAATATCTAATTCGTATATATCATGTAATTTGAAGGAGCCATTCTTTTTAAAATGTTAAATGCTTTTTATGAACTTTTTATTGTGCCTTTTAGAAATTCCTTCTTAGAAGCATGGACCTTGTATCTGGGAAAAACACATGGGTCATCTGGGGAATTCATAGGCTTGAAAATGCAAGCCACCTCGAGGAAGTATCCAGAACGTTCCTGGATACCCAGCATAATCTCTTCAAACAGTTCAGGCCAGTTGACCAGAAGTTCTTCACGTGTCGTGTAACATCTTTCTGAGAAAATGCCACCAGGTTTCCTCTTTTCTGTAGTCAGTGAAGACACACAAGGAACTGGCCAGGAACCTTCTCGAAGCCCTCGGTGTCCCTGGTGGGAGCACTGAAATTGGCTTCCGTCTTTTCGGCGTTGGTTGATTTACCCTTACTTGTATTCCTGACTCTTTGCCTCTGCCTTTTCTGTCCCTGTCACCTAGAAGACTCTCTTCCACGCTTCCACTTTATTACTCGCCATATTTTCCTTTGTTCTGAAAGGGTTATTGGCATCTGTTGTTACTGCTTGAGGTTTTAAAAATGTAAAAAATGAGCTAAGCCCTTAGTCTGCCCTTGATGACGTGACGACATTACATGACAACCGAAGGCGAGGCAGAACTTGGCCAACTGCAATCCATGCAAAAAACCCACCTGCTTTCATTACAGTCAAGTTTTACTGCGACAGTCAAGTTCGTTCATTTGCATGTTGTCTGTGGCTACTTTTGATCTACAACAGCAGAGTAGAGGTGCTGTGACTGAAGCTGAGAGAGGAGGCCCTGCCTTGGGAGTAATCCTCCCCATAGCTAGTATACCTGCGTGCCTGTCTCGGTGTTTCCTGCTCTAAAGAAATAATCCCCTCCTGCCCTGGTGCAAGGATGCTCCTGCAATAAAACAACAAATCCTAAATTCTATTTTCTGTAAGAGCCCTCCAGAAATTCGCGCCAATCCGTTAGGACCACCGATCAAAAGGCAACGTGATTGCCTCTTTGTCTAAAAGGCTGTAAGTCCTATAAAGGGACAGGACCGGAGTGGGTCGAGGAGCTCAGCTGTTTAAGACTTTTGCCTGCCTTGCTCCGCCGGCTGAATAAAGGATCCCTTCCTCTTTTAAGCTTGGTGTTTGGGTGATTCTCTCTGCTGGGCCTAGTTTCCTGCAACAAAGCTGTATCAAAGACTAAAGACTAAAGTACTTAGTGTACCTGACCCTTTCCTGAGAATGTCTGCCGACCCTTGACTTAAGGTAGTAAGTGATTAAGGGTTAGCTGAATGATCAAGGTTTAGTAGGTCCAAGCGGGATGTGGTAGAAGCCTGCACTAGAACAGTGCCTCTCCATCTGTGTAAGGAAGGACCTGTTGTCTTCCCCCAATCCATCAATAAAAAAAGATACAATAAGAATAAATCGCTAGAAGAATGGAACAAAGACATGCAAAATGCGAGCCCAGAGTTTTTAGGATGCGATTCAACCACTATGAGATGACTTTGTCAGATTGCAACAAAAGGTTCTAATCACTTGCTTGTGGTTTTACCTTGTTTTATCCCGGACCTGGAGCAAATGGTTCATAAAGAGCTGAGTTCAAGAACATGCTTTGTGGACCGCTTGTCTAGAACATGTCATGACCAGGCCAACCTGTTTGGCTTGACGTACTTGTCTAATAAAAAGTTTCCGATCAGCTTATGGTCAACAAGACTTGCAGACCTATGAAGCACTTTGTCGAAGGTAACTTTGTAATCCTGATCTCTAATACATTGTGTTGATATCGTTCAGGTCTGAAATGACAAGTTTCTTTCTCTTATTTTCAAAATGTCAATCCATTAAGAATGGACTCATTCTAGCCCAGCTAAAAGGACAGTATTACAGTTTTAGTGAAAAATAATTGTTTTCTCCTTGTAGACAACTTTACATGAGCAGTTAAGTCACATAGTCTATATTTTGATTGTCGTGGTGGTTAGACAACCACATGCATTTGTCAAAACGCATAGAACTATACCCCTGAAAGCAGGGATTTTTACAGTATATAATTATCCCAGAATCAAGCTGATTTTAAACAATGCCGATTATAGGACACCTTCCCCTGAGTAGGAGATGCTGGCACCAGTGGGGTTAGAAATGTGGGAAGTCTGTGGGCTCAAAGCGCCTGCACTCTCTGTGTGTACCCTGCCTTGCCTTAGGAGATAGAGAAATTCAAGTCTAGGGCCCAAGCCTCCTCCTCCCCAAGACGGTGCTGTTCGTTCAAAGCTAGCTCTAGTTTGGAGATGGGTCAGCCCTTCTTTGCTCAACCCTGGCTTTCCTTAGAGATGTAAACCAGCTCAATTAGGATGCCTGTGAGTCATTCTGACCTCCTCAGATGATTTTGCATGTTTGTGTTCTGATCTATTTGTAAATTTTCCTCATTCATGACCAAGGTCTTGTGGTACAGAAAAGTTTTCCAGATGGGAAACTTGAGGTGTGATGCTGAGGCCATTCTAGCTGGAGCATAAGACTGCCATCAGGATACAATGTGAGGGTTCAGGTGTGAAGAACAAATCTCTCCTGTCAGCAGTGAGAGGCCATTGCCAGTGTTTCATAAGGGACATGTGATCCTTTTTCAAAATCTAGCTCAGATCCCACTTGCTCAAAGTTCTAGTGTATAGGACTTGATAGCATTCTCTGTTCTGTGTGTGTGCTGTGTTTTTCTGACAGACCCTGATGAGCTCATCTGGGCAGGAAATCTCTTGTTTGACCTGGAATGGGCAGTTCTCACTGAATTAGTTGGAAAGCATTGCTTATTCCTTTAACCCATTACTCTCTTGTATGTTGGTATTTAATAAGCATCCAGTTTTCTCTCCCTCTCTCTCTTGAATATTCAATACGAACATCGTAAGACTGTCAACTATGGTTAGAAAGTTACCTAATAGTTCGTAGATCATATGCTTTAGCTCATACACGCCCTTGTCAAGCCCCCCTCCCCCTTTTTAAATAGAAATGCAGTGCTGACTCATGCTTATCTTGAGTTTATACAATCTTGACTCCTTGGCGGGGTTTGAGTATTCGCTGTGAAATAGTCCTTGGGAACGTCCCATAAAATGCTCTCTGAGTGTGGGAACTACGTGATGGAAGGCTGGTGCCCTGTGGAATGAAGGTGAGTCCCTGGGTGCTTTATGCACAATTTGAGTCCTTTCCCAACTTGTCCTGCTCAACGGCACTGTCAGATCACGAGGGTGACTTCCGGTGGCCAAGCCGACTATCGTCGGGAAATCTCAGGGTAGCATACTTTTGGTGGGATGCATTTAGGTTTGGAGGAATAAACAATCTAAGCATGTTCTCTCCTTTAAGGAGGAAAAGGGCTGGAGAGATGGTTCTTACAGTTTGCTATGTCAAAAGTGCCCCCCGCCCATGCAGTTTTGTGTTGAGCACACTGGGGGAGACTCTTCCATATGCTCCCGGCACCCTGCGATCATTCTTTCAAAGCGCTCACTCCATTGCATTGACATCGGGGGTGTGTGTGTCTATTTGTTCTAGATTTGGGGAGAGCTTTTTTCGTGACAGGGACTGATGCTCCGTCATTCCTGTATCACCATTGACCAGCAGCGCGTCCGACCCAGGGGTCTACTTAGTGAACATTTGTGGGGTTGAACTAAGACAAATGATATTCATAACGATAATAGGCAACAATGCTGTTGAGTGTGATTACTTTGTACCAAGCCCTACTTTTAGGACTTCACAAGTATTAATTCGTTTCACTCTCCCTACAGCCCTATTCAAATTATACGAATCAGAAAAATAACTGTGAAGCTAAGTATCAAACATGTTCAAGGTTATGAAGCTGACAAGGCCGGAACCCATGACTCCGGAGCCTGAACACTATGATATGTGTGTGTTTAGGTGTATGCACGAGGGCTGTTCAGAAAAAAACCCAGCCATAAAGGCCTCTATTTTTCATATTGCACGGCTGGAGACTTTCTGGACAGTCCTCGTATGTGTCCAGTGAAAGAAAATGTTTGTCTTCCAACAAAATGGCCTGTACAAACAAACTAATTACCTGAAGACAGGTGCTGATTGGCCGAGAGACGTTCTTTGCTTTCTCTTGGAGTTTAGCAGTTGTTCTCCGTCCCACCGTCCTGCTTTTAATGTGGCTGTTCGCCTGTGCACACGCGCATTTGGATGGAATCCGAAGAGCACAGAAATGGAAAAGATACGTGAGAGTAGGCGGAATCTGGAAGTCCCATCATGTGTGGGCTAATAAGAAATGTGATTTCAAAACCTTGACCTTTCATTTTGTATTTCATTTTACGTATTTTTTTTTTACTAGGCAAAGACCTTTACTAACCTTTATTTCAAGCTTTATTCCCAGGCTTCTTTAGCTTCATTAGCTGCAAAGAATGGTTTGTGTATAAGCAAAAACTGCGAAGAACTGCAGTGTCCAAGGAGCTTGAGCTTAAAAATGTTAGAGATCGAGATTTTCTAGGTCCCGTGCACAAAATTTTAAAAAGCAGTCATAATAGAAAATAGCAGCTACTGGTAACTTCTTCGAGTTTTATTCTCTTCTCAAGTCTATTCAATTCAGTTTGCTTCATTCTTGGAAGCCTCCTCACACTTCTCCCCAAGATCTGGAACATCATCATCATCATCATCTCTGGTAGCACTCTTTAAAAAACTGAATGTACAATGCCACACACAGATGGTGCATTGTAGAATCACACCCCCAGAACCTATGAGATTTTGGCTAACCAACGTCACCCCAATGAATTTAACAATAAAAAATAACAACAACAACAAAAACCCTTGCAAGGAAGGGCTAACATAAAATTCATGTTTTTGTAGAGCATCCACTTCGCCAAGGGCCTTACTTTATATCATCTCATTTGTGTCTCATAAATCCGTGAGTTAAGCCGCCATGCTTTGGCACGTCTCCTAGGGAAGGAAACAGGTTCTTTCATTTGATCCCATCTGACTTCTACCTTTGGGCCATTTCATTTTCTTTTCCTGATCCTCAGGAGCAGTTGTTACTTCCCACTGTGTTGTACCGAGTCAGTCGCCTGCCCTTTGGAAAACCTGTTTCCTTCCCTGTGACATGTACCTAACAGCATGGCGTCTTAACGCACGGACTTGGGGAGTGGATACTCTGCAGAGCCATGCATTTTCTGCTAGCGCTCACTTTGAGTTTTCTAGAGAGCGATGGAGTCCATTGTTTGGACGCACGGACTGTGTTCTGTGCTCCATACCGAGGTGGGTTTCTGAGAGTTCAATGGCCAGCATCGTGTGGTTAGCAGGACGCCGAGAAGTGGGACCAGGGATACTTAGACCCGTTTCTGATCTCCAGGTTTTTCTCTGTCCAGTGGCACGTTGAGTTTAAGACAGTAGACCTCCTCGCTACCCTTTTCTAAAGGCTTATTAAGGATAAGGCTCAAGCCTTACTCACTGAGGTATCTTCAGTGTCTTGCGAAGCATTGGACACATGGTAGGCACTCATTTCATGTTCAGTTTCTGAACAATTGTTGGGACTTTAGCAACAATTTTTGTCTGCACTGACTTGAGGGATATTATTAGGGTGATAAAAGTTTTGCCTCAGAATATTCTAGCTAGGTTTTACTGGCAAGTCGTGGTGCCTAGGGTGTGGCTGCTGGCTTTAGGCAGAAAAATTGCCTGATCAGTATTAAACACAGGACCTTTGTCTACCATCTAAATACTGATGATAACTGAAGAGGCTGAAAAGGAAATACTTACTGATGGCTGCTATTTATTGATATTGTGTTCAGTGTCACAGTGACCCCGAGAGATCTGTCTTCTGTTGTTGGGGAAAAGTATTTACCTTTTTCATTGTTCCATTTATTCACTTTTTTCTGAGGCTTAGTGATAAGAGTGGTTCTTGATTCTCTTATTCTGGTGCATGCTAACTTGTCCATCCATCCGTCCTCCCTCCGTCCGTCCTCCCTCCCTCCGTCTTCCCTTTCTCCCTCCCCCCTTCCTCTCTCCACTCTCTTCTTTCATAATTCTCACCCACACTGAGGCTCTGAAAGATCTTGTCAGTTTTAATTGCTAGTTTTTTTCACAGGAAGTAGAGAAATGGCTTTCCCTACCACAGTATTATATCTCATTTTAGCAGTGTTTATGCAATGACTTGGAACGGATGTTTTCAAATTGGTGTAGCCCTTGTGGCCTCGGCAACAATCGAGATGAACTGTTAGTACAGTTAGTAAGAGAAGAGAGCCTGATGTAGGGAAATGAAGCTGCTATTTATGGAGTGTCAACTATGTGCCAGCATAGTTTCAGGTGCTAGGGGAATACAGCAGTGAATAAAACATACAGAAAAAGTAAAGACGAGAAAAGGTGTATTTATAGTAAAAAATGATTCGATGACAAATAAAAATGAATTTTAAAATTTCTCAGTCAATGATGTAACTTTTCCTTGACAAAGGTCATATACACTTGTGGGTTTAATGTCTGCAGCATAGTAATTCTGTATTAGATGAGTACAATCAAAAAGAAATACTACCTACACATCTTTTCTTTTTCTCTTTCAGTTGCCTCAAATCATGTGCTCAGTATACATTTTTATCTTAGCCTGTTTGTGGTAACTATGACTTTAAGGCAGTTTGGGACCCTGAATGCTGCCACCCCAGTGAGGACCTCTGTTCAAACTTTACTTGTCATTTTCCTGGAGTTACAGGCTGTTCGTCACAAAAAACCTGGTGAAGGAAACAGACATACAAGCTGTCTCTCCTGACTGTCACCCAGCACACGTGGGTGTGTGGACCAGTTCTGTGTCCTTAGTCATAGACCGGATGTTTAGATGCACTTGCGGTGATTCTCAGGCATGGTTGTTCTGCTCTCGAAATGTTGATGTGGTCGTAGGAGGAGGTGAGCCCAGTGTTCATCTACTCTGCCGTCTGGACCGGAACTCCTCCCTGGGGTTCTTGGACTCATCCTCTTCCCCTCATTCTCCCGCCATTACCCCAGCCCCAGCCAAATAATACCAAGTCCAAACCCTCCTCTTCAGATTTGAGTGCCTCCGTAATTGAAGCCCACTTTATTTTCAGCTTCATCTTTCCCTGCTTCCCGGCTCGGTCTTTCCACATAGGTCAGTCAGGCTCCTTCACTCCCTTGGTCATGTTCATGCTTCTGTTTCTTTACTCTTCTTTGTTCAGACCCTCTCCTCTCATTCCAGTTTTGTTTGGTATCCCTTAAGGACCAGTCCGAGTCCTAGCACCTCTGCGAAATCTTCTGCATACATTTTATTAAAAATGAATCTGATTTAAGGGAATTCCCTGATGGTATAGTGGCTTAAGGTTTTGGTGCTGGTGCTGTCAGCGCTGCTGCCTGGGTTCGATTCCCAGCCAGGGAACTACCCACATACCAAAAAGCAAAAAAAAAAAAAAAGAATCTGATTTAAAAGAAATTCTCTTGTAATTCTGCTGTGTTACCCATGTTGGGACTTAATCGTTTTTTCCCCTAAATGGTATACATGTTTTGACTCTCTAGAGAGTGTGTGTGTCTTTTTTCGTGTTACCTGCAATCTTTAGCAAAGATGGTTATTGAATAAATGAGTCTTGTTCAGTACAGAAATAGAGGAAAGGGGTGATGATGAAATAAGTAAGCCTCAGGTTTACTTTATTATTCAAGAGATTAACGAAATGCCGTAAAGAGCGAACATTCTCTTGACATCCCACGTTTCTAATAACAACACAATGTATGAAAAGGTGCTACACAGATAGTAAGTAGACAGAGGTGGCTGCATGTATTATGTTTATAATATATAACCGTATGTAAAGACAGAGGAGAGCATTTTCTAAAAAAAGGGTTTTTATGTCAAAACCAAGTTTTACAGATGTATTTGAGAATTTGGGAGGGTATAGATTTATGCTTTATTGGATTTTAGAGGAAATCTATCAGGCTTTTAATAAAAAATAAATAACCCCTGAAACAATTCATTTTTTGATAAAGTCATACCCCATGAACTTCCAATGAGATAACTGCCGTTTTACTTCTTTTGAAACTTGAAATAAAATTACTGCCACTGCATGTAGATTTTCATGGCAGTGATCTATGTATCCCCACGTATCCCAGGCGACAATTTAAACCTTCGATAAGTCAAGGCTTGGAGGAAAGAGTCAAGCCCTTGAAGGCAAGAACTCTTTGGAGGCTATTACTGGTCAGTGAGAGAAACGTAGATGACGCTTGTCATTGTTGTAGGTATCATTTTTCAGGTAGGTAGACTTCAAACAGAGGGAAATCTCATGTCAGAACAATGTTATCTGAACATCTCTGAAGTAGAGACTGGTCTATTGGTGTGAGGATTTTAAAGTAATCATACAATTAGCTCATTCGGAATAGAATGCTAACCTTGAAACACTTCATGAAATTGACATGCGTGCCTTTAATAGCTCATTTTCCATTTTTTCTTTCTCATTTTTTTCTCCTTAACATTTCATAAATGTCATAATACACATTAAAAATCACGATGCCTCCCCTGTATTTCTGAAAGCGTTATCTTGGATATTACCGCACAATTTCAAACATTTGAAATGCTGACATTGATTGATAAAGTTATTCATAATACATGCCTATTGCTGATTTAATTACTTTGGGGTTAAATGAAGAAGCATTTTAAATGGGGTGCTCTAATGTAGTTCAATTATTGAAAACAAATCAAACAAGAGATATGCTTCTAGAAAGAAAGATGATAAAAGGACATACTTTCTCTGAAAAACTTTATTTTTAAAAGCAGGATATTTATAAATTAACGGCCCGCAGGAACGATGAATTCTTTGTCCTTTCTCTTTAAATATCAGCATCATCAAATATTAAGTGCCTGTAAATATCTACTCTAATTGATCTCATGCTTTTCCTTGACCTTGATACATAGCTGGATGTTTTCCTAAAGGGCTAAATAACCTGTGCAGTCCTGCTGCTTTGCCAGCTAACTGGTTCCTTCCTGTTATTAAATCACTTGTTCCCCAAACTCCATTCCCTGTCGGGTTTGAGCTCTCTTCTCCGGGGTCTCTGTGTCTGCCCGACCTGTCAGTCAAACGAGCCGGCCCTCACGGTAGCGCCGCTGCTCCGGCTGCGTGACGCAGTCAGCTCACGTTGGCAGGTGATGTAAGATGAAGTTTCAGGGCTGTGATGAAGAGGTCTTCAAATCGAAATTGCTCCTGCGAGGCCAATGGTTCTCTGTTTCTCAGGTAATTGTAATCCATGAAATCAAGCCGCCTCTCAAGGTATGCAGTGACATGGTTAGCACATGTTTTAAATGATTCTTGAGCATCGGCCCAGAAGAGAATGGCGGGTTTAGATTTGTTGGCAATTGCTAACGTTTGCCATTCAGCCTCAGCAGCAGCTTGTTGCTCCCATTCGGGATGGATCTGTACAGATGGCAGCCACTTGCGTGCCATTTTTTCCTCCAGAGAGAGACTGCTGTCCTGGAATTATAGCAGCATATTAAAGAAAAAAGTACCCTCTTTACAAATAAATTTCCCAGCTCCTGTGGGATGGTTTATTGGGAAAACTTAATACTTGGTTAAAAAAAAAAGAGCTCCTGCACAACAATATCTCATGTCAGTTAAAGTGCTTAGAATAGCAGTTTCCTGGGTGCATCTTAGGTTTCTCGTTGGAATTTTAAATTTATTTCGCTTTAACTATTTCAAGTAGGGTTAAACTCTGTGACTGATAAGAGCAGTTCTGCTCTAGGGTGTTTCTCCAACCATAGGCCGGCATTGTGGTCTCGAGGACTGCAAGGCACAGGAAGGTGGGTCTGCCCTGCTCTTCAATATCAGCATTTAACCTGTTTTAGTAAAGGCTTCTGGTTTTCCATCATAAAATGGATAGTTGGGTATGAAGTATGCTCATTTCCTTCTCAGTGATCCACACATGTGGGTAACCCGAGTGCTCCATCCAAGTCCGTGCCGATACCAGCTGCTGAAACAGGCCAGCCGATTGAGTCTGTGCCTTGTGTCCTAGACCCAGAGAGCAGCGACGCTGTTGAATTCATTTTTCTACCCTGGGTACCTAGTACACTGCCTGGCTAAGCAAATGTATGCTAGATGAAAAGATAGCTTTCTATTTGGTGAATAAGCATGATACACATTATCCCATTTCAGCCTTTCATAAGCTTCATGGATGAGTACATAAGGTGGTTCATTATGGCTTCCCCTGGTATAATCGAGCAGGTGGAGATCTAGAGCAATGACTGAACTCACTCAAATAAACCGAAGTCACTAAGGCGATTGGATGACAGGGGGGACATCTGTGGGCCATCAGTGCCCTTAAGCATAGGTCTTGAGGTCCGCTCCCACTTCTGAAGAGAGAAAGTTGCTTTGATTCCATGTAGTATTATTGGCAAGTCCTCTTTCCTCAGAGAGATGTGAGTGTATGGGTTTGTGTGTTTAGTTATGTGAGGATAGATGATTTGGACACCATCCAGTGTTGAATAGTCTCTTTTACATAATGTTTGTGACGCACCATCTCATCTAAATAAGGTATTTGATTCATTTCCATGAAACTGGGATTTTTCTGCTTTAAGCTGGCAGCAAACTTGGCACACCTTTTCCAGTTGTAACTGTTGGCGTGGTGGCCCAGCAGACGACAGTGTGCTTGTAAATGGCAGTGGGATCGTAGATCCTCTGGGGTTCAGACACTCTGCCAGTAAGTTTGATGTAAAAGTAGTATCTGAACAGCCTCGCAAAAATATTTTAGTTCATGTTAAAGTTGTCTTGACCTCTGGGTTGTTTCAAAAAAGCAGAGCCTCGTGAAGATATCATAGAAGAGCTTTTCCCACTTACTGCTAAAGGATTCCAAAGTGTACTCTTCCTCAAGTAGTCCACTTGTTGTTTCCCCCTTACTTGTAATGCTTTCCCAATAACGCAGTAGCTTGATGTTGTCATTTTAAGTGGAAATCCACTCTAATCAAGTCTTAGCTTGCTGCTCCAGTGTTTGAAAACCTCTAGACATTTGTGCCTGCTGTCCTTTTTTCATGGATTGAAAATCTAGCAGGCTATACAATCTTATCCTTTTCATCAGTCACAAAGCATTTAGGTCATTGCCAACACGAGGAAGAAAACAGAAGTGATGGTGATGTTCTGTCAGAATTACAGTGATGAGCAGTCAGTGAGCTTTATGTCTGAAGGACCTGGTGGCAGATGGAAGTACTCTGCTACCTGTTGAGCACTTTTCTTTGAATAGGTTTTAAATAGGCTACGTGAGAATGGTTTGGTGAAGTTTAGTATATTGTACTTTTAAAAAAATGGTTAATTACAGTCGACATAGAATATTATGTTATTTTCAGGTGTACAGCACGTCATCAGCCACTGACATACCTTCCAGAGTGACTCCCTAATAAATCTAGTACCTGTCTGACAGCATAAGTAGTTACTACAATTTTATTGACTGTATTTCCTATGCTGTACTCTACATCTCTGTGACTGTTTCATAACTGCCAATTTGTACTTCTTCATTCCTTTCTCCTTTTTCACCGATCCTCCCCCCCCCCCCGCTTCAAAAGACTGGCGACCACCGAGTTTTTTCTCTTGTATGGATGAGCTTCTTTTTGTTTGTTTGTATATTTGTGTTTTAGGTTTCACATGTAAGTGCGATCATGGTATTTGTCTTTCTTTGTCTGACTTGTTTTGCTTAGCATCATACTGTCTAGATCTATCCATGTTGCAAATGGCAAGGTATCATTCTTTGTTATTGCTGAGTAATACCGCATTGTGTATGTGTACCACAGCTTCTTTAACCATTTGTCTATTGATGAGCGCTTAGGTTTCTCCCACAGCTTGGCTATTGTAAATAATGCTACAGTGAAAGTGGCGGGCATCTGTCTTTCTGAATTGTGTTTTCGATTTCTTCAGAGAAATTCCCTGGAGTGGAGTCGCAGGTCAAATGGTAGTTCAATTTCTAATGTTTTGAGGCACCTCCGTACTGTTTTCCATAGTGGCTGCACCAGTTTGCAGTCCCACCAGCAGTGTATGAGGGTCCCCTTTTCTCCTCGTCCTCACTAACACTTGTTGGTTTGTTGATTGATTCATAAGTCCCACTCCTGGAGTCCTAAAGCTTGGCCTGAAGCCAGCTCATTTTTAGGAATGAATCTCTTTCTTGGGGATGGGAGGTGGAAGGGTAAATACAGTTAACAGCTGTTTCTTTCTTCCTTCCCTACGCACCCATCCATGCGTCGAGCCATCCTTCTTTACTTCCTTCCTTACTCCATGCCGCCCCCTCCCTTCTTTGTCTCTTTCTTTCTTCCTTCTTTTCTGTCTGTAATAGGAGCAACCCTAGAGGAAAAACACAGGTAAACCACAGCCATTCCTGAAACAGATAAGTGGTAACCCCCATCCAGGCCATTGCTGGTAGAGTCTGGGGTTGCCCTGCAAGCACTGGATAGAAGTTTATACTTGTCAAATCGGTGAGCGAATATTGCTGGACAGGAGGAGTTACCTTGCAACTCTAGTCAGGCTGGTGGCAGTACTGCTGTTGGGGGGAGATTTATGCTAGAGACTGATCAGTAAGGTCCAGGGTCTGGCCTTGACAGGACCCGTGAGGATCCCCTGGGGTAGATCCCAGAGTACCTGGAGGCGTGGATGAAATGATCCTGAAAGGCAGTTCTGTCATCTTGGTAGGTGGCAGAGAACCAGAATTCAATGGCACTGTCAAGTGATGATGGCAACCACCGGCTCTTAAGAATGAACCGCTTCGCTGTCACTTTGCTGTGACTTAGTGAGCTCTGAGATTCCTGTAGGACAGGGGAGTCCAACCTTGAGGCTTCCCTGGACCACGCTGGAAGAAGGATTGTCTCGGGCCGCACGTGACAGACACTCACACTGACAACAGCTGATGAGCTAAAAAAAAAAAAAAAAAAAAAAGGGTCCGTGCGTCATTTTTGTCATGTCTTCAGAATGTTCACAAATTTCTCTTGGGCTGCATTCAAAGCCATCCCGCGGGTTAAACAAGCTTGCTCTAAGGATCTGATACAGGAGGAAGCTCTAATAATGACTGAGAGTGAATGCTCTATCAGTTAGGAATGCAAAGGCTCAGAACCAAGTTGGATTTAATTTACAAAAATACGAAAAGAAAAAATGTGGTATTTCTTGTACCCAAGCACCCTGGAACAAATGTATGCCTATCACAAATACATTTAAAAAGTAGAAGGCTACATCAAGCCTCTGGGACATAGGAGGGGGCCAGAGGAGCTCTCAGGTTTAACTTAAAATGTATAGGATATGTGTGTGTATCTGGGGGAAAGGGACAAAACTCTTTCTTTATTGAAACAAAAACAAAAGTCAGTTTGGGTCAAGAAGAGGATCTGGAGATACATAGATATCTCCAAGGTGATCTGGATGAACCTGAAACCTGATGCATACTGGACAGATGACTTTGAGAGCCTGGAGGACTTAGATGCACACACAGCTTCAAAGTGGAGAAATGATAAGTAATGCAAAACTATATGCGCTCTTCTACCCGTTACGTAATTTCACAAAAGATGTTTATAGGCATAAGTATTTTAAACTGTTTCATAAAGTGCAATTACATGATCAGTTGAATACCACTTATTTTTTCATTTAATATCTAGTGAGTCTCTATTGGTAGCCTAGTGTGTGTCAAGCACCCTTCTAGGAACTTAGGATATATAGAATAATAAAAAAAAAACAAATTAATTCTGCCCCTTCAGCCCATATAAATAGACCATGGTTTTTGTGCCTTCACACTGTTTATATGGGACATCCTGTTATACTATATGGTTTATCACATTGAGTTAAAATAATCTGTTTGTGCAATTTGGGTTGAAAACAGATTACATAATACAGAGGCAGAAAATGTGAAAACACAAATAATAGACTCGACTACATAAGAGTTAGAAACTGCACAGAAAGAAAAAGAAATATTTGTAACATAGATGACATACAGGTTTTCTTTCTGTAATATGTAAAGAGTTCTTCCAGAACAACTAAGCAATAGACCAATGACAGGCCCAAAAATCTCCCAAGGCTACAAATAGAAAATACACTAAAGAAGAAATACAATAGCTGATACATCTATTTAAATATTTAAACTCAGTAGAAGTGAAGGAAATGTAAATTTTAGCAACAAGATCTGATCTCTAGCTACCAAATTG
Source organism: Lyroderma lyra (assembly GCA_004026885.1). Taxonomy (NCBI): domain Eukaryota; kingdom Metazoa; phylum Chordata; class Mammalia; order Chiroptera; family Megadermatidae; genus Lyroderma; species Lyroderma lyra. The sequence goes on along the minus strand of PVJL010000779.1, from coordinate 319,788 downwards.
GAAAAGACTAAAACGTAAAAATAGCCAGTTCCAGTTCTCTAATGGATAGTTTCTCCACTCAGCACCATTGACATCTGGGCAGGATAATTCCTTGGTGTGTGGCACTGCTCTGTGCATTATAGGGTGTTTAACAGGTGTTCTCGTAGCACCCTGCACTTACCCTCATCTCAGCACTTTTTACACTGTATTGTATTTTATCTAATTCTTTGCCAGATTTTTCCAATAGAGTGTCAACTCCAAAGTGGCCGGCATTATGACTTTAATGAACCCGAGCAACTTCTACCTTTGTGGGCCTCTTTTTCCCTAAAATAATGTTAAAATGATATTTTATGACTTCATCAAGATAAAGACTAGTACAATCAAGCCAATTATGTTCATTTTTTTCTTCTCATCTTAGAAGAAATTAAAACATTTTCATGAATCCCTACGAAGTACTGGGGGGTCCTAGGCACTGTGTTTACCATGCCTAGTGAATAAATTGGCCCTGGCTTCAATGCCTAGTATTCAGTAGATGTTTATTATAAGAAACAGTTCTCCAATGAATAACTGAATTAAATTTGTGCTGAACAAGAAGCACAGTACATTCTCAGTTAACAGGCACCCGTGGGGATGGGGAGGTGCCGGATAAATGTAAGTAGACTCTCCATTAACCGGAACTCAAGCCACCGGCAAAAAGGTTGCTTGAGTTCAGGTTAATGAAGAGTCTACTGTATTTTTAAATATTTGAGCCACAAAAGACTTTAAAATAATTTTAACCCTGAAGATACAATCATTTCATGAGATTTGTTTCCATGGTTAATTTGTGCTCTTGTTTTGATGTATTTGAAAAATATTTTACATTCTCTTATCATATTTATTATTAAAATATTCTGATAATGATTTTTTAAGAAAATTGAAATAGATCCTTAACTGCTAGCCTTCTAGTTCATTTTGATATCAAATACTTGTGCCCAAACTGAAAAGATGGGCCCCTGATTTATATCAGATTGTTTCTGTGGGGTATTCCATAATTTTCTACTGACTTTATTTTATTTTGGAAAATAAAGATATAATAGGTAAATGTGCAAGTCTGATAGGATGTATAAGTATTAACTGACAGTTGAGAGTCAAGTTTACCTTGCTGGTACTTACAGTTGTGATTTTTGACAATTTTTTTTGAATTGGCAATTGTGCCTGTTTACCAGGTCATCAAGCACTGTGATTGATCTACAAGGGCTGTCCAGAAGAAATCCAGCCATAAATGCCTCTATTTTTGTTATTACCTCTGCTGGCTACTTTCTGGACAGCCCTAATGCCAGTATATGGTCTTTGACCCCGGAGTTCAAAGATTATCGTTAGGATAATTTCCTTCTGGCATGAGAGTGCATAATCACATTGGTAACACAAAGGCTACTAGGAAGTTATGGCAGAACAGTAAAATAATCCATAGGCTAGGGAGAAGAGGGCATCTCAGTCATGTTTGGGCCAAGCAAACGTCTTCTGTCCCACTCTCCAGCATACCTTTCTAGCTATAGAATATTTATGTCCTCCTGCTCCTTTAAGCAGTGCTCAAATATTATTTTTCTGCAACCAAGAGTCATGACATCATTCATCCTGAATTGAATATTTTATGCTTTTGTAACATGTTGCAGTTCCAATGAGAACACGTAGTATGCACTAATAGCATTTTAGGTTGTATGATACATGGTGACATGGTCAAAAAGGTCTTTCGTTTCATTAATAACATTTCTCCCTCTGTAAAATATGTCCTCTGTGAGCAGGTTTCCCATGTCTATTTAATCCAGCTAAACAATGAAGATTCTTGTTTTATTACACAAAGGGTGTGGCCTAGTTTGGTTTCTGTGAGTCCATTCTCAGCTCAATTAAGCCTCTCCTAATCCTTGTTAGTCAGAATCAATCACTTCTTTCCCTGAGCTCTCCCAACAGGGTATTTGTATCTCTATTTAGTACTTACTTATTCTGCTTTAATTATTTGACTCATTGTCTTATCCCTGTTACAAGACAGAAGGAGACACTTTCTTAGTCAACTTTGTGCTCCCCTAAGCACTTAGCAGTGCCTTGCACATAGTAGGTCGCAAAATATTTCTGATGGATTAAAAGTAATTACAAAAAGGAAATAGAATTCATAATGCCCGTGATATCCTCAGACCCTAACACATGTTTTAAGAAGGTATACATTTTGACAGTATGTTTGGGTGAGTATACAAGGACTGTCCAAAAAGTCTCCATCCATGTAAAATGAAAAATCGAGGCATTTAGGGCCAGATTTTTTCAGGACAGCCCTCTTATTTGGTGGAAACTATGTGAAATCTGCCTAGATTTTGTTTTTCCCAATAGAATTTTCAGCAGACAGCTTTTAGTGGTCGCTACCTTATCACTATGAGCAATACATTTCTTTGAAAATGCCATGTGAGGGTCATCAGGCTAATGGATTTATCCACTGTGATAGTCTAGCAAATGATGCCATCTCACTTGCCAGGAGTTGCTTCAAGGTCAAACACCGAAATATCTGAGTGAATTACAAAGGTCCCTGGAAGATTCTTTTTCTTTGGACTCTCTCGCCCATTTCTGTATCTGCATTCCCAACTCTGATGACCTGTCTCTGCTTTCCAATGTTAAGATGGCCTTTGTTTACCACCTTTTCTATTTACAGTTAGGACCCACAGTGATTTCTCTTCTCAGTTCCCGGAGTAGGTCAGAGAAGTATACCTTTTAGCAAGAACTTCTTTGATTCTAAGAAACAAGGAATGAAATTGGGAGGATGAAATGGTAACGCTTCACTTAGAGATGGCTTCCTGTAGGTCAAGCCAACTCTGATCAGAAACTAAAACGTTCTCACACAGGCATGGATGTGGCCAAGCGACCTCTCTTCTGACTGGTTTGTGTGTCACAGTCGGCAGGTACCCACACTTCCCTCCGGGTCAGACCTGCCGAACGCGTGATCCCTCCCTGGCCCCTTCCCGTCGACGTACTCACTCCAGACAGGTCTTCAGTCAACTGGCCGGTTATGAAACACGCCGGCAGCCACTGGCTTACTCTCTGGCCTCCTATGTCCTTGGGCAGACCTGATCATTTGGTTCATCAGAGGAAAGAACACCATCCTAAGAAGATGCTAAGGAGGTCACAGAGGTGCCAGCATGAGCCTGAGCTGTGCTCAGGTATATGAAGGCAAAGACCATCTGCCTTGTGCTTCTGGAGGTCCATCTGTGTCTTCATTGTCACCTGTAGGCTTCTGCTTTGATGTGTCTGCTGCTTGATTTTTCAATTCCTCACCAAAGTCTGCCTTGATTGGACTCAACAGACCTTCCTTGACCCCCATACGGCACGCGTCAGGGTCACTCTGGGGCCTCGTGACGTGGGCAGGTGAGAAGGTAGCAGCGTTGTGACGCGCCCGTGGGCAGGTGAGCGGGTTGAGAAGTCACGGCGGTGTCTTCTGGGGTGAGAGTTTGCTCTCCCGCCACCAGTGCCCACCTCAGGCATCCTTGGCTTTTAGGGTGGGACGGGGGACTTGGTGTCTGAACAATGGTGAGGTAAGTCACTGTCCAGTTGGATACTAAAGAAAGGAGTGGCTGCAGAGGACCGGAGGCCCTGGCAACGTTTGGGAATTGTAGCAATTGTTTTGGAGCCACGGCCGTCTGGGGTTGGATTCGAACCTGCTTGAGGAGGAAAATCAGAGGCGGGCAGAGACGCCTCTCTGTACCTTTGTGTCAAGGGAGTGTAAGAGAATTTCTCCCTCAAGCTGCACTGCTGGATTTGATTCTGGAAAATACCAGAGAACTGTAATTGAATCCTCTAAAGGAATGACTTCTTTAATTCAAGGTCATTTCTTACTTACCGTGAAGAACATGCCATTGCGGGGTGCCAGTAAAATCGAATTCTGTTATGCTTACCTTGGAGTGCTGCATGGGATGATGTTGTTGGCGAGCTCTATTCATTTTTTAAAGGACAGCAAGAGAAACATAGCAGAACTCTGTCTGCAGCATTTCTACTCATCACAGGATGCAGATCTTATTCATTGTCTCTTTATCTCTGAAGAAATGGGGACCTACAGCTTAAAAATCTTAAAACTTTGATTTAGTCTTCTTCTTTTCCTCTCCGGTAAATTCTCTGAGTATTTTAAAAGGTGAAAAGATGAGGAAAAAAGTTTTCTTTGGATGTCTAGACACTACGAGGTTGGACAATTAATTCCGTGCACTCATCCTAGAAAAAGTGCTACATACTCATGTTTGGTTAGAGTCATAGCAAACATTTTTTTTAAGAAGTAGTTGGGATATTTTGTTAACGCTATGATAAAGTATAAAATGTTAATATGAAAATGTTAGATTCTTCAGACACTAATCCTTTGAATTGGTAATAAATTTTGGTTAAATGCATTTCTTGGGTTTTGATAACTGACAATAACTAGGCTTGATTGTGATCTGTCCCATGTTCACCCAAGGAATAAAAATGCTTGTAAAATTAAATGGTTTGATTCTGTGTAGTTTTTTAGTATGTTACAGTTCCGTGCATTTCTGTGCTGGAATAACTACTAGAGCAAAATATAATCTGTTAGTAAACTGAATATGAGAAGTCATAAACTTTTCACATCAATATATGAGGGCTCTCCCGAAAAAATCAGGCCATAAGTGCCTCTAATTTTCATATGACGTGGCTGGGGACTTTCTGGACAGCCCGCGTGTTCTTTGTTTTCAAAGGGGAAGGGATGCTGTGTCTCCTGCTTGGGAATGTTCGGTTCCTGCTTGTTTTGCGTGGCAGGGATTGGTTATCACAAAGGATTGCACTGACGATTGGAGGGAATGGAGATTCCTGAGTTTATATTTTCCCGTTCAGCCATTATGTTTCACAGTAGAAGCAGAGAGAAGATAATTCTTCTGATGATCTGGAGCTTTCTTGTCTGTGCAAGTTTGAGTAATTTGGAGGGGGGCACTGCACGTCAGTCACTGTTTCGTGTCTAGAAGATTCAGTGATTAGCAAGCATCTGTACGTTCAGGGGAAAAGAGAGGAGAAGAATGAACTCAGACAATTCTTCAACCCTTTTCCCCTCGGCCCCGAGAATACTCGCCCACGGCGCTGGCGGCGGCAGCATTTACACCCAGATAACTTGTGGGTTACAGTCCTAACCTCACCCCCAAAGTTTGCCATGAAATATCTCGCTTTTATTGTTATTATTTTCACATTGCTCTAGTATATAGATAGTCCTTGGACACAAATGACCTCATTGTATTTCTAGCATTCTGTTTTTAGTAGTGTTAATTCCATTTACAAAATACAGTCATTCTCCATCAGTGAAAATGTCAAATCCTGCAAAATGTAGCATACCTGCACGTGAAAAATTATTATTAAATGATGATCCCCATACACATTTCTGTTACATTAGGATGAGAGACAAACTCTGTTTAGAAATCACTCCAAGAACAGTTTTTCTAGTTTATTTTCACAGTGAAAACCAGTCCGATTTGCTTCGGCCTCCAACAGCGCATTTATGTAAACTTAAATGCACGTGATGGTGAGCTGTACCTTTTTTTTCTAAATGGGAAACGGGTTAACCTCAATCCTCCATGTGCTAAAAATCAAGGGTCCACATAAAATTAGAGAAATAATTTTTCCTCTTTTCATAGGGAAGGGAAATGTGTTGCAGTTGTTAAAGTATAAAATGTTCTCAAGCAATTGAGGGTTGATCGTTAGGTTTTTTGATAGGGAAATTATTTTGCTATCTTTGTTGTGGTGTCAAAGTTATCTTTCATCTGGAGGATTTTGTAATTTTGCATTGATGAAGAGACTGTTACTTAATTTCAAAACCAGTGTATGCAAATGATAATTAAATTTCTGGGTATTTAATCTTTTGAATATCATTTTAAAAATAGAAATCATGGTACACTGAGATGATAATTAACTCATTATGAATAATTTATTTTATAGCTTGAAACTCTGCGCAAAGCAAAGTTAACGTTGCCTAAATTTTCAAACAGATTCTAAATGAGATAGCAGTAAATTCAAGTCTTATGTGTAGTATTACACAGCAGTCCCTCCCCCTCCCCCTTATTGGTGGTTTTGCTTCTGTAGTTTCAGTTATTTATAGTCAACCATGGCCCCAAAATACTAAAGGGAAATTTTCGTAGATAATCCATAAGTTTAAAATTGCATGTTGCTCTGAGCAGCATGATGAAATCGCATGCTATTCTGCTCCGTCCCACCCAGGATCTGAATCTATCTCCCCTTTGTCCAACATCTGCACACTGTTGACAGTCCCCAACCATCGGTTACTTAGCAGCCATCTGGGTTACCATGATGATCCACTGTTGCAGTATCGTGGTGTGTGTGTTCAAGTGATCCTTATTTTACCTAATAATAGCCCCAAGCATAAGAGTAGTGCTACTGACAATTTGAATATGCCAAAGTGAAGCCATAAAATGGTCCCTTTACATGAAAAGGTAAAAATTCTCAACTAAATAAGGAAAGAAAAAAAACTGTATGCTGAGGCTTCTGAGATCTATGGTAACAACGAGTCTTCTATCTGTGAAGTCATAAAGAAGGAAAAAAATCTGTGCTGGTTTTGTTGTTGCACTTCAAACTGCCGAAACGATGGCCGCAGCGCATGATACATGTTTAGTTAACATGGAGAAAGCATTAAATTATGGGTGGAAGACATGAACCGAAAACGTGTGCGGGGAGGTGGCAATGCGTTGAGCCAGAAAGCATTGAGACTATAGGAAGACTTCAGCAAGGGTCCCCTAAACAAGTGACACCAGGCCATTTACTGTGAGAGGTGGTTACACAGACTGAGGAACAGGTTTGAACTGAAAAATAGAAAAATGACTGCAGAGAGCGAGCGAGCGAGCATGTTCATGTTTCTTACATTGTTTTAATTGTTCTATTGTATCATTAGTGATAGTTGTTAATATCTTACTATGCCTAATTTATAATTGATACTTTACCATAACTATGTATGTATAGGAAAAAGCAGTATATATAGGGTTTGGTACTATCTGCTTTCAGACATCCACTGGAGGTTTTGGAATGTATCTGTCGTGGATAAGGGGGGACTACTGTATATTAAGTGAGAAATCTCATTACAACAGTTATGCAATTAATGTTTCATAGTTTATAATAGCCATGCTAAAAATTCTTAGCTTAGTACTGTAAAATAATTATAATGTCCAAATAATATTTTTATAATACACGTATTTTAATTTTTTTTAGCCTTGGCAAAAAGAAGGGAAATAATTCTACTTTGACTATAGGCAGTTTTTGTATTTTTTAAGTTTACAGCAATTGCAATCTTTTCTAAGGCTGGTGAGTGAATGTCACCACCTCCTGATTATGGATTTTGAATAATGGAGGCGATTAGGCATCATAGAATTTGCCTGAATCAAACAGCATGCCATTCATCGATTACATTAGATCCTCATGTCAAGAAGCTCCTCACCTACTGTTTGTGTTTGTTTATCTTATTCTTCTGCATTCCATTTAACGATTTAGCACTGACTATGTGCCCAGCAGTGTTCTAAGCATGTACTGTAATCCTATGGGGCGAGTGCTATTCCAGTACCCATTCAGTTAAGGAGGAATGTGGCAATAGTAAAAACAGCATTGGTTTTAGCATCACACAGATGGGTTAAATCCTTAATCCATCACTTACTAACAATGCAACCATGGGCGTTTAATGTATACTTGTGTCTCTGAACCTCAGTTGTTTGAAAACAAAACGGGAGAAGGTACTGGGTGTCTCACAGGGTTATGGTGAATGCTGAGAACACTGGAAACACCCCCCCAGTTTCTGGCGGGTCATCGGTTCTCAACACAGTGTAATTCTCGTACGTTCCCTTGCAACTTAGATTCCTAACTGCTGCGAGGCTGATTAGAACGGGGACGTGTTCATTCATTAATTGGAACATTCAAGGGGTTCCACCAGTGCCATTAGGATATCTTCCCAGTTTCTCGGGCTGGTAACCAAATACACGTGTCTTTTTGGGTCACAGTCCTTGAAACGGGGCCTCAGAGTTTCCACCTGTGAACGACAGACCAGACTGCGCTGCCCTTTGATCCGGCCTGGCCATTCGAGGACATCTCCGTCTTGCTCTTTCTTGGGACAAAACAAGCCGTGTAGTAGTCCCCCAATATCCACCATTTCACTTTCCGCGGCTGTGCTTACCCACACTCAGCCGTTGTTCAAAAATATGAGATGGAAAGTTCCAGAAACACACGGTTTGTACCTTTTACATCGCATGCTGTTCTGAGGAGTGTCATGAAGTCCAGCACCGTCCTGCTCTGTGCCGCCTGGGACGTGGATCGTCCCCTTTGCCTGACAAATCCACCCTGTATCCCTATGCACCCGACAGCCACTCTGTAGCTGGCTGGGTTATCAGACCGACTGTCCCGGTATCTAAGAGCTCGTGTTCAAGTGACCCCAGTTTCACTTAGGAATGGCCCCAAAGTGCAGGAATAGTGCTCTGGCAATTCAGTTGTGCCAAAGAGAAGCAGTAAGGTGCTA
>PVJL010000779.1:258762-311197 GCA_004026885.1 Lyroderma lyra | reverse complement strand
AGTATATTGTTATAATTGTCATGTTTTATTCATTGTTGCTGTCAGTCTCTTGTCGCGTCTGATTTTCACTCAAACGTTGATGCAGGTATGTGTGTATAGGAAAAAGCAGACTGTATCCAGGGTGTGGTACTGTTCAGGATTGAAGGCATCCCCTGAGGTCTTGGGACAGATCCTCTGTGGCTAGGTCAGGGTGTGGTAGAGATAGTTAATCTGCCCCTTGCCCAAGGCTGAATCCTAATGGACTGCCTTTTAAAATGCAGGTGATTGTGCCCTTTGTCATAGAGGGGACACACAGGATATGGTCCCTAGTAGGGAGCCGAGAGATTCGTGTCAGTCTTTGCTGCTGCTGTTAAGTTTGCTGTTTCGCGAAGGCATTCACCCCGTTCAGCTAGGAGCACAGCGTACCGTGCTTCCACCTGTCAACCATTTTGCATGCTGACCATAAGCACAAACGATCTGTTTTCTCCCCTGTCTGCTTTCAGACGTGCCAGCTTGGACCACAGCTTCGATCCTCCTGGTAGGCACTTATTCAAGGTCAAAAGCAGTAGTAGTGAACTCCAATATCCTGAAGTATTTATATCAAGCCCCGAAACTTTGGTCAGCCTAAGGCCTGGATCCTACGACCCACAGGGACAGTTTAAGAAGCTACTGCAAAATAGAGCTTGCCAATTGCACAGCTGCAGGCAGGAGAATCTAAAGTTCCCCCGTTCTAATTGCAGTCCACGGGGCCTACTTTTGGGAGTTGTTGCTTTCCGATACCACTTTGTAGATGCCAAGTTTGTGAGGAGTATTTGTGTTGCACAGGACAGAAAATCTAATTTAAACTTGTTTGCATTTATTGACTCACACAATAAAGATCTTCTAGAATGGTTGAATTTAAAAGTTCAAAGAATAAGAATGCTGTCCCTCTCTAAGCAAATGAGCAATTTGAATGTGGAATGATAGAGTTAAACACAGGGTGCTATGCTAGAGTAGAAGTGATAAGAATAGAAAGCAAAATAAAATGAGTGTTTTAGTTTAGGGGTGTCCAACCTTGTGGCTTCCCTGGGCCACATTGGAAGAAGAAGAACTGTCTTGGTTCACACACATAATGCACTCACGCTGACAATAGCTGATGACCTAAAAAAAAAATAGTTCCGTGAATACTTTTCATCATGTTTTTAGAACATTTCCTAATGTGTGTTGGGCCGTACTCCAAGCCGTCCTGGGCCGCGGGTCAGACACGCTTGGGCTAAATGATACAGAAGCTGATTTCTTTGGTCACTTCCTCCAGTCCCCTGTTTTTACGAGCTCCTGTACATACAAAATGAAATTTGTTTTTCTCCATTAATCTGTCATTTGTCAGTTTAATAACTAGGCCAGTCAAAGAAACTAGAGGAAAGAAGGGAAAACTTTTCCTCTTCTGCAACGCATACCTATAGAGATTAGTCTATATAACATTCAAAATCCTGATGATGAACAGCATGAGAAGCGGGTTTCGGAAAGGAAGATGGAGAAAAAAGTGGGGTTTTCCTGGGAACATATGAAGTTGAAAAGAGAATGATCTATGGTTCATGTTTCATTCAGTCATACGCACGTGCCATCGGTGTATATTAATTTGCAGATAGGTACAGATTAATACACATGTCCGAGGCCAAGTATCATTTCATGTGTGGGTGACACACTGAAGTCTGGTGTCCATAATTCACTTAGTCACCCCCGTAAGGTGGGTCGCCTGTGTCCTGCTATGTTCTTGGACGCCTCGCTGAGTATTTGAAATGAACCTTATTATAGAAGCCGGTGGTTTCCATGAGTAGGCAGGACTTTACGAATAGTGTTTAATCCATCGATACGAGATGCTGGCTGAGCCCAAATGCCAAATTGTGTTTTGACGATTTTTGCTGCCATCTTGCCAACTTTCATGTCAACGCATTTTCTTGAATCATAAGCCCGACGGCAAAATCCATTTGGAAATGTCGACAGTTTAGCAGTCACACTGACGTTTCCTGCGGTTGCCGACTAAACATCCAGGCCCTGACCTGAGCGCAAAGGGAGGGTGGGCGGCCTCCGCTATCACACGTAGCTGCTGCTCACAGCTTGGCGTTTCTTTGTGGCTCACAAGTAAGTGATACGGTCTTGAGACAGCTTTCAGAATGTTCCCGAGGGCTGCCTTGGAAAATGCCCAGTCTCCACTGAATTGAAGAAAGAAAGCAGTTGCTGTCCAAGGGAAAGACAGAGAGGTTAGACCAGCACGTTGACCACTGTGGAGACTTCAGGAGCATCTGCGGGCAAATCCGGTTCCCTGGGCCACAGTCTCAGTTTTATTTCATGGACGAGATCTATGGACGCGGTTCTATCTTCTGTAAAGAAGCGAACCAACTTACTATGGACTTAGGAATCTGAAGGGAAAAGTCAGGGAAAATAAAAGGCAGCAGTGTGACAGATCCACTTGTCAAGTCTACGTGGATTTGATGTCAAAACGAAGGTAACATTTGTCTGGGGAATCACTGAATAATTTAGAGATAATATTGAATGATTAACACCTTGTAGGTTCTGCCATTTCTCTTCTTACCTGTTCTCACACAGTACAACATTATTATACGTTGGGCTTCATCCCAAAGGACCCCAAAGTGGTTTACAATCACAGCACCCTTTTAAATCAGTCCTGGTCTCCTGGTTGAACAATGTATTTAGAATGACAGAGTTATAACTTCCTTGCTAGAGCCATGCATAATTCACTAGGAGTGTAACATTTGCTGTACAGAAAAAACTCAGTTTATATATAATTCTTAATAATGGAACAATCCCTCCCTTAAGTTGTATGTGTGTCAAACACAGGCCAATGAAAAGGCGAGGGAAGAATTTATAGTTCAACCTTATCTAGAACTAGAAATAGCACGCCTGCCTCTTTATTTCAGGGACCTGTGTAACACATTATGCCACTATTCAAATTACCAAAAATAAGACACCCTCGAATCACCTACGAAGCTTTTTATTTATGAGGCAAACTACTGTAATACCAGCATGAAAGCTGAAACAAATTTAACTTACATTCCAATTTTCTTTGCAACAGTCAAAGAAACACCTTACGTAAGGGATGGAGAACTTATTTTATCTCCTGTTGACCACTTACTTACTGAAGAAACCAGCTGATGGACAAACACAAATACTCATAAAAATTTGGCAGCTCTTATCTTATATAAGGACCTTGAAGAAATAGAAACAGTATTACATTCCATTTTAATAACCAAGAACCATAAAGCAAAATTACAGAACTTTTCTACAGTTTCAATTTATTCATTTTTCCCCCTCTCCTTCTCTGCAAAGAAAATGTAAAACAGCCTTTTGAGGAGAACAGACAATAAAATGAGGAAATATTAGGAATTAACAAGGCAAGCCAAAATGAAATTAGGAGTAGAACGTCAAGATCAGGGAAAAGCAGGGCACCAGAGTTCGCATACATCCCAAAGATGAGCTTCAAATTCAGCTCAGAGATTCCTGGATCACAAAAGACCAAAGAAATGTCATCATTTTCATGATGCTCAGGGAAGCTTTCCAAGCACCAGTTGGATTCTAAAAGAAATTCCACATACGGAGTTTTCTAGTAGGAATACTGAGTGATGTAGTGGACAACCATTTCAATCCATATCAAAGTCTGTAGTGCAGACTTGTTTCTTGTGTTGTCCTTTGAAAATTACCCTGATGTTAATACACAATTGACTTGATGAAGGTTATTTCTGAAGGTCTAAGGTAGGATAGGCCACACACATTACTAACTATCCTGATGGTCTCTAGCTTAATATAAGAGTAGAATTTAAAGTATTCAGAAAAAAGAACCAAATATTATTTGAATACTTCCCTAAGAAAATCATAATGTGGTTATGAGTGCTTTAATCATAAAACTGTATAGCTAATATATAGTAATTATTTATGTGATTACAAAACTAATTTCAAACTAATTGCTAAAGGATAAATAATAAAAAGGATTAAATAATCTCAATTTAAGAGATCACATTATTTCAATAAAATATAAAGCTTAGTAAGGATTGGTGGTGTCAAAGAATAAATGCGCGTAAGTCTCTCATTCTTTTTTTTCTTTTTAATTCATTTTTATTGTTAGACTTATTGGGGTGACATCTGTTAGCAAGAATTACATAGGTTTCAGGCATACAATTCTACAGTGCATTGTCAACCTGTTATATAAGTCTTTCATTCTATATAGAGGAAATCAATTGATGTTTGTATTTTTGATGTTTCTGGATGTATAGATGATCAACGTTCCAAATGTAAGCAAAAGCATTTGTGAAACAAATCAGGTGGTATGCTGGACTACCTCTGCATTCAGTTACATCGTGTTGGTAGCGAATGTGGTAGGGGTGTTTATACCACCTAAATCAGCAATTGGTAAATACCCCCAAAACACTACAAATCACAACTTTTAGGGGGCCCCAGTTTACTAGAAAACCACATAGTAATACTATCATATATAGCTGTTCTATCACCCCGAGATTAACAAGACAAAGACAGAAAGTGAGCACAAGGGAAACGACAGAAATGAGGAAACCACACACGGTGACGGAAGGAGCACTGACTGACTCTGGGCGGTGAGCACGCAGTGCAGCACGTCTACGATGCGCTGGAGAACTGTGCACCTGGAACCTAGGTCATTCTACTAACCAGTGCCACCCCAATACATTTAATAAAAAAATAAAAACATTAAAAAAGTAATGACATTAAATCTGAACATATTAAATACTGGAATATCAAATAGCATGCCAAAATTAAGACCAAAAATATGTCATTTATCATGATGAATGTGAATGAATGAAATCCTCCTAATATAAGAGCAATCTTCCTAGAGTAGGTTGGAGAAGGGTTAAAAATAAAGTGAAGAACAGAGGTATACCAGGCCAATGAAAATGAGGGGGAAGAGAGATTCAGAACTCAATACCAGGCAAAGTTGAATTAAAGCAAAGGTTATAAAACTGCATTGAGAAGACCAATTTTTATGGATAAAGCAGTATTTATGTATCATATAGGATGACATCAAAATATATAATGCAAAAGTTGTTAGACTATAAGGGAATGTTGCCAAAATCACAATCCCAGGAGAGATTTTAGCACATCGCTCCCGATCTTTGACAAATTAAATAGAAACAGAACAAAGAAAAGTAAGATTAATAATACTGTCAACTTGACATGCAGATATACTATAGAAAATACACCTCTTGTTTTTTCAGATGTCTGTAGACACTTAACCAAAATTGGTCCAAGAGGATGTTACTACTTTCCCTAAATTGGAAATTGTGTAAACAACATTCTTTGAAAAGAATGCATAAAACTGTATATTAATAGCAGTTATAAATAGAAAAAAAAATTGAACCATTAAGCAACTAAAAATCACTCTCATAACTGTTGGATCTAAGAAAAAAATCAAGCATAGCTTAAATCACTATTTAGAAAATAATGCAGTGAAAAAAATACTATGAAGTTTTATGAAGCCAAAACTGAATTAGGAGAAAACTTAAGTAGTTTTAAATGCATTTATTATTAAACAGGAAAGAATAAAAATAACTTACATCTCAAGAGGTTGGACAAAACAGAGTAATCTTACTTACCCTTGAAAAAGAACAGAAAGAAAAGTAAAGCTAATGAAAATTGGATAAATACATTAAAATAAAAATTTATTTAATACAGTTTTATTAATAAATAATTACAAGAGAGATTTCTTCACAGACAGCAATAACATGGACAGACTTTTAGCAAAAGGCCAAAGAAGACTAAAGAGAGCCCGCAAGGCAGCCATAGAAAGTCAGGAAATGGTATAACTCAGATAGAAACATGATTTTTCCTAAAAATTATTTAAAAAACTGAAAATCGCAATATAATGGGTGAGCATTTGGGGAAATACTAGTTTTTAAAATCAACCCAAGAAGAGCTAGAAAACTTGATTACAATTGAGACTTGTTTCAGAAAACACCTTGTAGATACTACCTGCTCAGATAATTTCATAGGAAGCGATTTTAGACATCCAAATAGCAGATCTTAGAGAAAGAAAGAAAGTTTCCACAAATTATTTTACAAAGCTCGTATAAATCTGTGGCCAACAGTTGACAGCACAAAAATAGAAAGCAAATGCCTAACACCAATTGTAAATTTTGGTATAAAAATTCTAAATGGCAAAGCAAATTGAATCCAGTAACATATAAAGAATAATTTGTGCTGATTAAATAAATGTTATATTATGAATGCATAGATGGCTCAATATTAAGAAACTAATAATAATTCTAACACATCAAAACCAAGAATATTCAATACTTAAATATGCATTTTTGGAGGCAAATTTCAACAGATATTCCTATGGAAAATCCCTGGTAAAATAGAAAGGCAATTTCTTCACATGATAAAAAACTAACACGAGTCATACTTAATGAAGCATTCTCATCATAATTCAGGATAGGATCTTTCACCATTCTGTCTCTTGTTTAACGCAGAATGGATATATTTGTCAATGAGTTCATAAAATACAAATATACAAATCGAATATAAATAAAAAATAGGAATATTATTTGTAGGTGGTGTAATTCTCTACCAGCAAACACCTAGAGAAGGAAGTTCAGTTGGTCGTCGACTTGCAGTGGTTCCACTTACGATTTTTTTTTTTAAATCAATATCTACTCTTTATTTTTTATTTTTTTGCTTTTTGGCATGTGGGTATCTCCCTGACTGGGAATCGAACCCAGGCCGCAGCACTGATAGCTCCAGAGCCAAAGCCTTAAGCCACTATACCATCAGGGAACTCCCACTTACGATTTTTTGATTTCACAGTGATACGGAAGTGACACTCATTCAATAGAAACTGTACTTCGAATTTTGAATTTTGATTCTTTTCCAGGCTAGCAATATGTGATATCACACCCTCTAATGATGGTAAATAACCGATACTCCAGTCTACAGTGTACTGATTCCTGGTGTTTTCTGGATATTGTGTTTTGTATTTTCATATCCCATAGTGTCTACAAAATGCCCATCTGTGTCTCCTCCTGGTGAGAAGACAAAGGCAGTGACTTTTGAGATGAAACTCCAGATCATTGCCCCGCATGCGAGCAGCAAGACCTAATTCCATAAATAACATGAGGTAGTCAATCCTCAGTTATAAAATAGGATTTGTGTTAGGTGAGTTTGCACAGATGTAGGCTAGGGTAAGTGTTCTGAGCACATTGAGGGTCGTCTAGGCTAAGCTTTGATGTTCAGAACATTAGGCGTATTGAATACATTTTCATCTTATGGTATTGTCAACTTGCAATGTATTTATTGGGAGGTAACCCTATCATAAGTTGTATATATGTGTATATGTACGAATTAAAAAATAAATGAAAAGTTATGTAAGGTTAGGATAAGGCAGTCCTTAAAATACATACAAATGGTCAATATTTGGATTTTACTCGTCATTAAAAAAAATCAAAAGAATGATGACATGATTTTTGGCCATCAAATTTGCAAAGATGAAGAATTGAAATATACAATGTTACTAATAAAACAGGAAAATGGGAGTGAATAGTTATTTGATCCAACCAGTTTGGTGGGAAATAACAATGTAATATGAAGACTTTTAATCCAGTAATTTTACTTTTAGAAATT
Source organism: Lyroderma lyra (assembly GCA_004026885.1). Classification (NCBI taxonomy): domain Eukaryota; kingdom Metazoa; phylum Chordata; class Mammalia; order Chiroptera; family Megadermatidae; genus Lyroderma; species Lyroderma lyra. The sequence goes on along the minus strand of PVJL010000779.1, from coordinate 303,577 downwards.
CTCCTTAAGGTAACAGAAATGACCACAAATATTAGTGTTAAGTATGTTCAAAGCAGCTCTATTTAATCTATTATCTACCTGTCCTTTCATTTATCTATATATTTATTTATACTTTGGCCCTAAGATGCATATATGTGTTGATTACAACAGCAAATAAGGACAAGGATGCAACCTAAATGCCTAAAAATTGAAATGACTAAATAAATGGTGGCACATTTAGTCAATGTGTTATGCAGTAATTCAAATGACATTCACAAATTATGTTTTATGACAAAAACAACTTTTTATGACTTTGTAAGGTAAAAACATTACTTATATCTATTCTATGATTTGCAATTTGTACTATTGATTGAAGAATTCATAGAACATTCTTCAAAACTTACAGTGGTTATTTTGAGTGTAGGATCTATTCAGTTTTATTATTTATTTATGTTAGGTATATATTGTCCTCTTCCTAACTATTGTATTTAGATTTCTGTATTTTTTATAGTTTATAATTAGGGTGGAGTGTTCATTGTGTTATCAAAAATGGAAAAACTGAAACAAACTAACATAATCCGTTTTCCCTCCCTCCTTCGTGTCTTGGTTTTATTTCTTTATTCTCTCACTCCCTCTTCTCTTTCCTTCAGTCCTTACATTCCTCCTTGCCTCCTTCCCTCCCTCCCTCGCTCCCTCCTAGAAGCAATCCTCACATTAGTCTAGACTTTTTTTTTTGAGGTCTGTACTCGCCCCCCATGCAGCCCGTTCTTGCTTCAGGCTCTCCAAACGTCACCTTCCTGTCCCTCCCCCTTGTGGGATCATGCCCCATCACCTATCCTGGTATGTGCCAGCCCAGATCTCATGGCCCCCTTGCCTTGGAGTAGGTTTCGTTCCCTTGGCTCCCGCATCTGTCCAGTGGTATCCCATCCTGCCAAAGCTCAAGGCAGAGGATCCACCCCTTTCTCACTAGAGAATACAAAAATGCAAAGGAAACTCATAGTCAAAACATGCCCCAAGATGAAAACACTTTTATCCTGAGAGCAAGTCGGTCAGTGTGCTGAATGGGTTGAAAATCAGTAACTGTATTGGTCTGCTTGTGCCAGCATGATAGAATACCACAGTCTGGTGGCATAAGCAATAGGCTTGTCTTCTCTCAGGGCTCTGGAGGCTCTGTAGCCACACTCAAGATGCCGGCAGGCGTGGGCTCTCCTGAGCCTCTCTCCCGGGCTTGTAAATGGCTGTCTCCTTGCTGTGTCCTCATGTGGCCCTTTGTCAGTGTGTGCACATCCCTAGTGTCTCTTCCCCTTCTTCTGAGGACACCAGTTAGATTGAATTAGGACCCTACTCTTATGACCTCATTTAATGCTAATCTCCACTGTAAAGGTCTTATTTCCAAACACAGTCACATGGGGGGTTAGCGCTTCAACACATGCATTTGGGGAGACAGAATTCCATCCCTCGCTGTCATCATAAATTACTTTTTTTTGGGGGGGGGGGTAGCTCCCTGGCTGGGAATCGAACCCAGGCTGCGGCGTTGACAGTGCCAAAGCCTAGCCACTACACCACCAGGGAACTCCCCATAAATGACTATTTTGAGAAGTGGCCACCCGAGTGCAGCACTGGATTCTTTACAACCCTCTATGCGTCTTTGAGCGTTCCATTTCATTTTTTAAAATTAAATCTACTGGGATGACATTGGCTAAAAATACTATACGAGGGCTGTCCGGAATGTCTCCAGCCACGTAATGTGAAAAACACAGGCGTTTATGGCTGGACTGTTTCTGCACAGCACTCGTGTGTTTCAAGTGTACAGTCCTGTAATACATGATCTTTCTATTGCATTATGTACTCATCATCCAAAGCCTCCTCACCTTCCATCACCATGTATTTGGGTTCTATTTTATTCAGAATGTTTTTTCCATACTGAACTTTTATTTCTACTTTTCATTCAATTGTTTGTGCTTTTTATGAAAGGGAAACATTGGAGAAAGCCAACTGTCCAAGAGCAGATTCATGTTACTACTGTTTAGTATATTTTCTTCTTACAAATGCAATGCTTGTTCATTCCTTATACACACATACATAGATACATATACATGCACGTACACGAGCAAAGACAACCTCAGAAAGTGCTCATATTTCTCCTACCCAGAAACAATGACTATTAGCCCCTGGATATGTCTTTCAGATCTCGTCGGACATTTTCTCTCTCATTTGATATAAAATGGGATATTATCATGTTTGCTCTTTAGTGACTTGTTATAATGTACTTAAGTAATCATCAACTATTTAGACATTGAGGTCGAACCCAACTATTATTACTACTAGTAGTAATGATAATAACATTTATACCAATGTTAATACCATTAGTCACCACCTCCTAGGGTTGATGTGAGGATTAAAAGAAATATAGATTGTAGAAATATATTCACCACATTTCCTTGCCTCCATTAAGTGGTTAATGAATACCAGTGTAATTTAAATGTTTTTTTGTTTCATCTGTGCCAGACCTGTGGTTCCAGCATTGTCCCTCATTCTGCTCCTTCCACCTTCGCAGTAAAGCCTATGACACCGAGCACGTTGTGCATGCAAGTCCCTGATTTGGGGACTGTGAACATCTCTGCCTTCAACGACACTTCCTTTGACGAGCTCCTGGGGCAGCCTTGCTTCCCCCAGCCTAGTCCTCAGCGAGGCTCATTCTGAATGCTGGTTTAACCGTCCTCTTGACGAGATTCTGAGTTTCCTCCTTATGCAGCTGGTTCATTACCTCCCCAGCACCTAGTACATACTGTACTTAGAACATAGTTAGCACGGCCTCTGCTGGGCTTCTAGATGTGGACAAGTGTCCTTTGCCTTTGGGACAGGCTCGCTGGCTGTCCCACCTACCCCCTGGACCTGACGAGGCAATGCACGTGCAATACCTAATACATACATAAAGTACTTCCAGAATGAAAAGCATTTGAATAATTTGCACATAACCTTGCACAAGGTTAATAAATCTCAATACTTTAGAAAATTGTAATTGGGTTTTAATGGGCAAATGTTAATGTACAGTCCCCACCAATATGCAGTAATTATATTAAAAACCAGGTAGGAGGCATTCCTCGAAGTCAAGATCTTTATCATGTATTTGAATGCATGATAAATTCATGAATGTCTCTCATCTCCTAGAACGGTTGTATATCTTAAAAACTCATAATAAGCATTCTCTGGGTTTTCACAGAATTAATCCTGAATAATTAATGAATATAAAAGAGATAGACAAGTACTGTAGCATGCTAATGATTTGTTTCAATGTCAACTAGGAAAAAAATAGTCTCTTTGGCCTGCTAACTTGGAACATGTATTGTATAGTTAACTTTTAATTTACGAAAAGGAAATGTCTTTAATTATTAAATGAATGTATTGAAATAGAGATCAAATCATTTGTGAAATTTAGAGTTTGTAGGAAAAAACAAATAATGATTTGACAGAATTATTAGCTGTATTGAGACAGTTCTTGCAAATATGTTTAGTTTATAGATCAATATTTATGTAATGTTTACATATTTCCTCAAAAATAGTATGATATCTTCAGGACTAGTGACTTAGGAATTACATCAAATGCAAGTCTTGAATAATTTTAGGCAGAATAAATATAAATCTAATACAAACAGAATTGAAGGGGCAGGTAACGTTCATTTATACTTTGCAGGTCTCTCAAATGCATATTAAGTTTTGATTATTCTGCTTTTAAGAACCTTTTGCTCAATTTCGTCTCAGTCATGATTTATTGGCACTTGTTCAAGGTTTCAGCCATAAAATAAAGGTGAAAGTCAATGTAACACGGAATGAATATTTTTAAAATATGTCGACTGCCTCTGTGAATTTAGCTAAGGAAAAATATAACTTCTAGCTTGAAGGATGAAAATGATAATTTAACAGTTTATTTAGCTTTGACTGAGTTAGGCTTTAACCCCATTTGTAAGGAAGGAAAGAAATCTTGTTGTTTAGAAGGTGAAATTCCTTTATTAGGCAATTGAAAGCGTGTTCATTTAGACTTGGAAACTACTCGTATTTTCTAGGCATTGCTGCTCGGACCGCGGAGTGCTTTAGTCTGTAGTTCCAGAATCCTTTGGTCGACAGACCTGAACTGGAAAGTTCAGGAAGCTTTCCTTTGTCATTGTTCATCTGCCCATATGGCCTAGACTCAGAGGGATTGGTCTCTTTTCCTGAATGACCTTAGTAATGATTCGACAATGATGAGAACGCTATGAATTGTGAATTGAGTGGGAGAAGCACTGGAATGTAAATCAGGTGGCTGAATTTGAGACTTAATTGCCACTGAGTAGCTCTGAGACTTCAGGAAGACCTGTGTTCCAAATGAGCCTTGGGTTTGTTTTTTAATCTGTAAAATGGTGCTAATCTAAACCCCACAGGGTTGTTAAGTGATTAAATAAAATGTTAGGTATGTAAGTACTTTATAAACCACGGAACAGTATGCAAATACAAATAATTATTTTATAGAAGATTAGCAATTATGTTTCACTAATAACTAAATTAAAATCTTGGTTCAATTTGTTCATGCATAAATAGACCTTTGTATTTTAGCCTAGTCATTTCTAAAGGCACTGAACTAATTTTAATGGACTAATTGTTCTTTAAAATAGTCAGTGCCTTAGGTACAGTGTGCTGTTTATGCACATGCAAAAACAACGAGTTAATACTCAATGAATTTCAGATGACCTCTATTTTAACCTGCCAAAGAAAATCTTGTGATATTTTAAAAAATATTTTTACAGTGCATTTCTGTGCTTTTTATTTTTTTTGGTTAATCTTGGATAATTTAGACAAGTTTTAAGTGTATATTAGGAAGCACGTTAATACCTAAATTGTGTCTTTGGTGAAATACCAATTTCACCATAATCCTGCCCTCAAAGCTGAGGTGCCGGGTGTTCACTGACTTGTTTTCTCAGGAATCAGATCTGTCATTTTACCTGGTTAAGCACCGAGCCCTGAATGGTGCTGTCATTGAAGTTACGCAGTCCCTAACCTGGCCCATGCTTACCCCCTCCCCCACACATTGGAGGACTGAGGCATCAGGCTGTCAGAGAAGAGAGAGCGAGGGGTGTCCAGAAAGATGAGCTCTTAAATTACATAATGGTCTTGAGACAGTCCATCCAAAGTCTCAGAGCTTTTCCCCACAAAAGTAGGCTGAGCAGATGTCCCATTTTAAACGGGACAAAAGACGACGGTCCTGTCCCATTTCAGAAGGGACGTCTGCTCAGCTTACTGACACCTTGAATTTTGCCCGGTGAGACGAGGCTGGCAGACATCCCATGTGACACGGGACAGAGAACACCGGTTATTTGGATCAAACCCACTGGCCGAATACGACTCTGGATGAGTCACCTAAAAGCACCGAGGAGGTGAGACGATGATGCAGCCCCGCCCGGCCCGTTCTGAGGGGAAAGCCGGACCCGAAGAGACCAGAGGATTATTTGAGCATCACAGTTGCTTTTGACTTGAAGACATCGGATAAGTGAGGGCGGCCCAAGTCGAGGCGCAGAGCACATTCCGGGTGAAGACTCCGACAGGACACCTTTGCCTGCATTGGACTGGGTCCCAAAGGGCTATACTGTCTGGGTTAGGATGAACCAGAAATAATCTCCCCTGTCCTGCCCCTCCTGCACCCCAAAGGCCAGAGAGAAGGGAAAGGAAGCCACAGACTTGCCCTTAAGCAGCGTAGATGGGCTGTGAGTTTGAAGTGGTCTCCACCTGGTGACTCTAATAGCTTCCAGAAGCAGTAAAGGACGCCTATAGCCAGCCTCAGGGAATCTCTAGAACTAATTTCTTTAAAGGCAATAACCAGTAAAACAGTTGAAGGTAATCAGACAGGGAGATTTAAAAAAAAAAAAAACAGATGGGGGAAACTTAAATTATATTAATTGGTCATTTTGATAAATATTATAATGAAATCAGACTAATATGTTATGGAATCTTCTCAATGCACCAGTCATGTAATGATACAAATGTCATGATCACCATCTTTGTAGTTCTCAATACAAGAAGTGAACAAATCAGCGTTCTTTAATAATTAGGTATTGCAAAAGTCATATATCATATACTTTTCAGTGGAGTGTTGAAGATTAGCTGGTAGCACTCATATTTAAATATGCAGAACAAGGGTCGGCCTCAATATAATTTCTGGTGTTTCTGAAGTAGACAACGATGATTGGTACATAAACAGACATTTCTAATCATAGTCATGCAGAATCGTTGTCTGAATTGTCTTTTGTGTTCCGTAATATTTAGAGAACAGTAAAGGATAAATCCACTTTGCATTTTTTAAACTCCAGAGTTGCTAGAGTAGAAAACAAAACCAAACAATTAAAGTGACAGTAATGGAGCCTTCACTCAAATGCAAAATGGTTACTATAGTAACTTAAAATTGGAGCATTATAATACAAGTCGAATAGAAAGATAATTTTAAATGCTTTATTAATCTTCTGAAGTCTGGAGAGGGGAGGAGTTTGAGGTCAGTACTGGACTAGGTCGTGGTGGAACCTTCTATGATGGTTGATTTCTGTCTCACTTCCTTTCTCTTTTGTATAAATGAGGAAACCTCTGACCACAGGCATTAACTAGAAGAGAAAGGAACTGTTTTCCTTGTATTAGTCTTTCTAAGACTGGTGACTATCATTTTATACAAGCAACTCGTAATTACCTGTGGGGACGGAGGGCAAACGGAGTGGCCAAGTGCATTTACAAGGATCTATTTGGATGTTTCTTTCTGACTTTCTCCATCACCAAGATAGAAATGCAGACACGGATGCAGACATAATAGAAGAGTTTTAACTAAAGAGGGGGAACTCCAGAGTTTGATATGAGTATGGAACTGCCCATTCCGTAGGCCTCGTATTAAAACCACTTGGCTTGCACTGTACTGGGGTCACTTTAGAACTTCATGCTAGCGTGTAGTCCTTGTTGGGAGGCGGTTGGTGCTAGCACGTCTTCCTGGGTCTAAAAATGGGAGATAAGTCATTAGTCAGAAAGGGGGTGACAAAGAAGCTAAGAAATAGTGGCTCTGACGAAGAGATAGACCTCAGAAGTCAGCACTCCTGATCCCCATAAACAGGGATAAGCCATTCTCTTCTCGATGCGCTCATAGTCCTTCCTTCACTCCCTCCCGCCTTCCTTCATGTCTCCTTTCCTCCACCCCCAACTTTCTCTCTCCTTTTCATCCTCTCTTCTTCCACAGATGTTTATTGAGCAACTTCTGTGTGCCAGGCCCTGTGTGGGTCATGGAGGAGATGCTAGTGAACAACAGTGATGTAGTCTTGCCTTCATCACCTTTATAGGCCATTCCGGTCAGAGATAGGGACAATAAGCAATTACATGGGTAATTACTTAATTACAATTTAGACTGAGGCTAAAATGGAAAAATATAGGATGAAAACCTGATCCAAGGGGATAGTTGAGGGATTTTTGAAGACACAATATTTGCATGTGTGACTGGGGCTCAGCCAGCTGAAGAATGCCAAGTAACATCATTGCAAAAGGAGGAAATAGTGCAAGGGCCTGCGGGGAAAAGGGGCTCAGTGCCTTGACAGCCAAGACGAGGCCGACCGGTGGGTGACGCAGATGAGGTTAGCAAGGTGACCGAGGCTCTTAGAGACTGTGGTGTCACATTTGAACACTTGTTTGTTTACGCCGTTCTGTTGCAGTTGTTTGTAAACATGATCGTGAAGACTTTCTTCCCTTTTCATTTTTGTGGCCTTGATGTTTAGTGAGGGGGACCAGAGCTGGGCTCCCCAACGTATGCCTTCTGGGATATTGATTTTAAGGTGGTTATTAAGGAACGAAAGACTCAGATCACACCTGTGACCCGAACCCCTTACCTGCCTAGAGGAATTGAGACAGGCAGACCTACGTAAGGGGAGGGAGCATCCCCTCTGCAGAGTGATACCTCACTGTGAACGACGGCAGACAGGGAGAAATAGAGCAGTGTCTGTTGGGTGGGCTCCCCTCTGCGTGCCCCTGTTTCTGGGTGGCCCAGCAAGAATTTGTGGACAACACATTCACTTGTTCTTGTCTGTTCTCACCAGTTCTCATCTGTGGATGACCTACTTCCCCATTGAAATTCCAGACCCCTGCCTCCCTCTCTTTAGTCCAGAATGACATATAAACCTCAGCTGTGGGGGTTCCCTGGTGGTGCAGTGGCTAAGGCTTCAGCGCGCTCAATACCGCAGCCTGGGTTGATTCCCAGCCAGGGAACCACCCAAAAAAACAAAACAAAAACTCCACAACTGCCCCATGCATTCATGGGTCTCCTATTTTTTAGGGAACCCCTGCATGCATATAGGTAGTGAAGTGGGGCATTTTCTCCTATTATTCTGTCTCGGGTTAATTTCATTATTAGCCCCGCAGGAGGACCTTGGGAAAGCTGTGTTTTGCAACTCCACACTAGTATTGTACCAGGTGCATAGTAAGTGCTCTATAAAGGAAAAATGACTTCCTTGTGACTGGAAGAACACAGTCATTACAGAAAACAGGAGCAATGAAAAAGGGACTCTGTGATAAATCTGACAAGTCCAGTGACAGAAAGTAACCTCCAGGGTAATCTGATCATAAATTCCTGGCTAGACAGGCAGGGCATGGTGAGTTGTCATGCCCAGGCCTATAACTTCTTGAGTAAAAGGTTTCACTTGCCTTAAACAAGGCCTGCCCATTGGTCTTGTGTATCTAGGTTCACACGGCTTTGAAATGCCAGTGTGATCCTCTTGTCTAGACCCCCCTGAAGCTTAACCACCCTCAAGGGGGCACATAATCTTTGTCAGGATCCTGTACCCCACTTTGCTTTCTCTCACCTTCATGTCGTCTTCCTTACGATCCCTCCTTAATGCCAAATGCATAAAAGAAACTGGCAAAAATACATTCTCAGGAGTATTTGAGATCTTGCTTCCCAACAGTTGTCGTCAGTTTGGCTCAGGTAAACTCTTGCGAAAATTCCGTACAAGTTTGGACTTTGCTTAGGTCGCCAGAATTCACGTGGCCATCATCTCTCCTATCGTGCCTGCCAAGTTATGTTCATTTAAATAACTTCTGCTATGAGCAGAGTCTGAGAGAGTGACAGTGAATTGTGGAACAGTGCAGTAAGTAGTAAGAGCAAACCAGTGTGTCAAGGAATATTCACTTTTGTTTGTGTAGTTAAAATCTACACCCTAGGAAAAATCTGGAAGTCAAAGGGGTCTATTCAAGCTTTTGAAACTGAAATAAGTAAAACGTATTGATTCGTACTTCTGAAATTCACAAAGAAAAAAGGTGTGCAGCTGTTACAATATGAAGACCATATGATATTTAGGTATTTTAATTTCTTTAAACTTTGTTCCAAATGTCTTATTAACAAAAAACAACCAAAACAATGACCATTGAAAGGAAAAGTATATATTAGTTCTCTCAATAAAGTATGGAACAATTACAATTGGTATAATTATTCATCCCATTGCTAGGATACAGTAACTATTGTATGATTGAAGAGTATCTCAGTTCTAACTGCAGCCGAATTGCCCAGCATAAAAGAAACTCTAGAAATTTGAGTGTGAACAGAAAAGGGGCCACGCGCGAAACCTGACAAGCTCGGAGGAAGCGGGCCCTACAAACTCAGAGACCCCAAATCACCAGATAGGGTGTTCTGAACCTAAAGACTCCTACCTAAAAGCAGGTCACAGCGGGTACTCACGTCCTTGGACAAAGGTCAGTCTTGACTGTAACTGAGCCCTGAGCCTGTTTAAGGTAACAGACCCTTGGAGAGGAGTCATCTTCTTTCAGACTCTGCAGGGCACAGCGCACTGCACCAGAGCACAAGACCACAGAACCTCGGAACCCCTCATTTTTATCTTGTTCCCCCAACACCACCCCATTTTAGTTTTTATCCAATTCCAGAAACTTCCGTGCTTTGCTTTCTCCTGCCCCTTTCATCTACCACCGGTGGATTCCATGTGACACCCCTATGTCTCCTCCTTTGATTCTAATGTATAAAATAAGCTGCAAAACTGCCATGCTCTGCAGCGTTTTCTCAAGCCGCTGAGAGTTTGCTTCCCAGCAATTGTCATCAGTTTGGCTCAAGTAAACTCTTGTGAAAATTCTCCACAGGTTTGGATGTGCCTTCTGTCAACTCGAGCTTTGCAAATTCATACATACCCAGGACGCGTAGACATCCTAGAGCTGTCATTGGCTGGTACATTTCTTTGATCCAGGGATAATGTCATTATGTTGAACATTCTGTGTATATCTCATCTCAACTAGATCATGCATTCTTCCAGGGGAAGGCCTTACATTTTATATCTCCCAACACTTCCGTGTGTAGGTGGTGCTAATTTAGAGTTTTACTGCCATGTGCATAACACACAGATTTTATCTCAAGTAATTTTACTGCTTCTCAAGCCTGACGATAAAAAGAGTGCCTGAATGATATGACTCTGAAAAGAATCCTTGAAAATCAAAGGCACTAAAACTGAAATACGAGTGACTAGTTTAGCTTTGGCATAAAACTTCTTTGTATGCTTAACTTTGATAACAATATTGTATTGATTATCTTGTAATAGAAAGACTACCTATAATACACATGCCCTCCTGTATAAGTATTTGTAAAGTTTTTGTATATGTTACCAATGATTTTATGAATAAGTTTTGAAAAATGATCATGGTCAAATTGCCTTGGAAAGGAAAAGCCACAGACATGTTTTCATTTTAATTTGGTCACTGAATTTTAGAATCGCGTTTTGTTTTTGACCTGGGTTTTCAAAGGAGTCCCATTTTGTACTGTACTCCGTACTTGCTGTAAGTTATTTAAGCACATCGACACAAGTTCATCCTACTTTCCTATGTAAAGGGAATTCACTTTGTATAATTTCCGACGAATAAATTCAGCTCCTTACCTAAGTGTGAAGGAAACAAATGCTATAAAGTGATACAAGAAAAATTTAAATGAGAATGACAATGATCAGTTTTTAGGCTCTATGATGACATGCAGATGCTAGAATTAAACAATGTGATCTGCGGACCGTCTTCGCGGATAGGCCGAGTGAGGCTCTGCGTTCGGGTGCGTCCTCTCTGCTCCTCTAGGAAACGCTCCAAGGGCCCTGTCGGTGTGGTAACGCTTGTACTCCTTCAAAGGCTGGGCCAAAGCTTGCCTCCTCCCCAAGGTCACGTTCAACCGTCCAGAAGGACGAGGAGCTTTTGTCCATGGTTCTCGTTTCTTCAGTCCCCACCGGCCTGTGCTGGTGACATCAACAGCAGCACCTGGAGCAGTTCGTTCAGGGGCCCATCTGTGTGACACACGACTTCAGATTCCTTCAGAGGTCCTCCCGAAGTGTTTCTGGAAGGTTCCTCCTTTGTATTCCTGAGCAAGCTGGCTGTCGCTGAGGTCGCAGCATCTCCACCAGACTCCCTGCTGCGATGCCTGCTCCCAGTTGTCTCTGGTACTACTTGGTTAGTAGGGATGCCGGTAGCCCCGGTAACTGAGGGGTTAGTCCTGTCTCCCTTGTTGAAAACAGACCATAGCCACTTGTGTTCTGTTCTGGACCCCCCATTTCATTCCACTGGTCGATGTCTGTCCTTAGGGCAGGAACGCTGGGATTCTCATACAGATCTATGGAAAAGATACGTCTTTTCATTTATTTACATCTTAAATTTCTTCCCACGATGTTTTATAGCTTTCAGAGAGCAAGTTCTGAATTTATTTTGTTAAATTTATTCCTAAGTATTTTGCTATTTTTGATGTTATTGTAAATTGAATTGTTTCTTCACTTCATTTCAGATTTTTTTCATTGCAAGTGTATAGAAATACAATTAACGTTTGCATGTTGACTTCATATTCTGCAGCCTTGCTGACCTTGTTTATTAGTTCTAATAGTTTTTTAAAGGGATTCCTTACAATTTTCTATGCATAAGATAACGTCATGTGTGAATGAAGATGGTTCTATTTCTTCCTTTCCAATACGGATGGCTTTTATTTCTTTTTCTGATTCTATCGCCCTGCTTAGACCCTCTAGTAAAATGTTGAGTCCAGTGGCAAGAAAGCACCCTTGTCTTGTTTCTGATCTTAGGGCAGAAGCATCCAGTCTTTAACCATTAAATATGATGCTGGCTGCGAGTTGTTCATACAAGTCCTTTGTCAGTTTCTGGAAATCCTCCTCTATTCCTCGTAAGAAATTATAGCTTTTATTATTTATTTTAAAAGTTAATTTTATTGTAGTAAGAACTACATAAGCTTTTATTATCTTAACAAATTTTTAAGGGTACGATACATTATTGCTGACTATAGATTCAATGTTCTATAGCAGATCTCTAGAGCTTATTCATTCTGCTGAACTGAAACTACAGGGTCTGGCACAAATAACACCCCTTTTTATGAGCTAGTAATCTATACCACATCTTTTATCACACAATCATAAGCAATGTCATCCTGTAACATACCAATTTCACACTCAAGCACACTGTATGACATTTTAGGGCGTTACTTCTGCCGGACCCTGTGTATGCTGGCTCAGTAGTACCCCTCACACCCTTTTCCCCTTCCCACCAGCCTCCACTCTTTCATTCTATGAGTTTGGCTATTTCAGATACCTCGTACAAGTGGCAACATGCAGTATTTGCTTGTGACTGGCTTCAGGAATTAGATGTTTTTTTCCTAACCATTACCCTGTGGCTAAACTGTAGCCAGATTTATGTTTCTGTCCCCACATGTCTCAGTGCCTCTCTGCCCTCCGTGTTCCTAACTGTTTTTATTGTGTACAACATACATTCAAAGGTGAAGTGTTATAATTAGTATTGCGGTGACAGGCGCTTTCCAATACGAAGTAACTTTCTTTACCACTAGCAAACTCTAAAATCAGTTAGACTACAACCATGCGGTGTGAGAGTGGCTTCGCATTGTTCCAATATTTGGGGAGGATTAGCCCACATGAGCCACCCAGGAAGAAGCCACAGGAGTTTGAGGAATTTTCTCTGGCTTCATGCAAGAAGAAACAACTCACAAAGGTTGTTTGGTCTCCAGGAGCACTGGAAGCATGCAGGTTTTGAATACTAAGAAATACCCAGGAATGTAGTTGCAGGTAACAGAAAACCTAATGAAGAGCAAATAAAGCAAACAATGGTTTGTTTTTCTGACTTGAGTCTAACTGTAGTTCTCAAAGTGTGGTCCAGGGAGCCCTGTGGGTCCTTCAGATCCTTACAGGTTTCTGTAAGGACAAAACTAGTTGAATCATAATTCCAAACTGTGATGTGTCCTTTTCACTCTTGATGTGTGGACTGTTGGTCCTAAAGCCGCAGGGGCTGAAACTGCTGGTTTCTTAACACAAGTCGACAGGAAGGGTACCGAACTAACTAGTAGTCATCATGGTGTTCTTCAGTGCTGTGTACTTGAAGGAAAACAAGCCAGTGGCATTTCAGAATGCTCTTGAAGAAGCAGTAGAAAATGGGAATTGGATTAATGCTCGGCACTTGAGTGTGCACCTTCTTAATTTCCTCTGGGACGAAATGGGGAGTTTGCATAAAGCACTTCAGCGAGAAACTGGAGTTGAATGGTTGTCCCCCCAAAAGGAGCCTGTGCAATTGAGTGACAAGGAGAATCAGCTGCTTTTGCCAAGAAGCAGAAGTTGTACTTGAAAGAATGACTGACAGCTAACCGGGTCTACACGGATTTGGGTATTTGCTGACATTTTCCTGGAAATGAACAAAGTGAGCCTGTCATTTTCAGGAAAACAGGTCAAAACATTTGTTATCAGTAGTAACATTTGTGCTTTCAGGTGAAAATCAGCATTTTGGGAAATCTATATCTGCTACCATTCACGACGCCTGTGCTTGCGGGTGGCGTTGGGGCTCCAAGTCCTAACGAACGTAACAGAGATAGCCTCACCGGGGAAGGCGTGGCTCCGAGCAAGACCAAGTGAAGGTGGGGCCAGGGGTCCCCTTTTGTTGCATACCTTGCTGTCACCACGCCTTGTTTCCCAACCCTGTTCAGTATCCTGTGTGGTGGCTCAAGTCATTGTCCTGAGCACTTGGTGCCGGGGCCACCTAGAAAGCCCGGGAAGTTAGCGCGCCCCTGCTGGTGCACAATCGGAGTGGCTTCCGTTTGGGAGACTTCGCAGGATTGAGGTTGAAGAGGAAACCTAAGGTGAGAACCAAGGCGTTTCTCCATTGCAGAGGATGCCGAGCGAGCAATCTTTTTTTGGTTTCCATAACAGGGCCATTCTGGCATAGTCTAGGAGGAATGGAGGCCAGAGAACCAGGATGGCAGAAGGCTTAGCGGGTCAGAGCCTTTCCGACCCCCACTGTTGCTGGGCCTGTAACGCCAATAGTGAGACCGGGGCGAGAGCTGGCACGCGCGCGGACGACTGTGCTTTCAGTCCGCACGCCGAGATGACCCGGACCCCCGGTACGCAGTGCTTCAGCATCCTAAACGTATGAAGGCAATGCGACCCTATGTGGTGGGACTCACAGACGACGTAGGCATGCAGGAAGTGGGGGGAAATGCACGCTGTTTGGACGTAGAGCGTCGGTCCACGCCTTCCCCTACTGGAGCCGCGTGGAGACGTGCGAACCTGCGTGTCTCTTACCTAAGCCTCAGCAGCAGCACCTGCGTCTGTACCTGCTGTTCCTTGGGGTCTTCTTACAGAGCAGGGCGACTGCCACGGGCCTCCCAGTTGCCGTACTGCAGGGCGGCCGCAGAGTGGGTAGATGGCTGAATCAATGACGTTCATCACCACAGGCCGGAACTTGTGTTGTACTGTGCGTCACTGCGTACTGGACAGGTTTGAGGAATGTCGCACTTACTGGATTAAACGGTGTTAAACACATGTAAACATAATAAACAGTATAGTGAGAGAGAAACAAACAGTACTGCGTACCGACTTAGGGGCCACCCTGCGTACGTAAGTGTGAAATTCAGACGTGAACTTTGTGACTACCGCCTAGCCTCAGGCAGGACAGTCCCGTCAACCTGTTTGTCACTCCGTAGCAGACAGTACGCACGGCAGCACTTCCCACCCCACCCCTAGACAGCATGTGTAGATTCGTCTTTGGGATTCCAGTACACTCGTGGGGGGCGATCACTTAAGCCACAGTCCCAGGCCTCGTCTGACTCTGCTCACTCCCGAGAGCAGGGCAGCTGGCAGCAGGAAGAGGCCACCTTCGAAGCAGTCTGTTGCCCTGTGGGGTGCCAATTTGCTGTCCTTCTCTATGTCTCCCTAGCAAGATCCCTAGAGGCAAGCTATTGACTCGTGTTCTCAAATTCTGTGCTAACCCCCATTTATTTACACTGACTGATGGTGACGACATGGGACACACTGAAGCCCACGGTGTTGCTTTGGCGTATTACACAATAACGAAAACACCATCCTCCCTTTGTTTTCCTTGGGAGCCGGTATCCTGCCTGGGACCTCCCTGGGGACTGTCTCACAGCTCTGTCCCAGAGCACAGGAGACTCGGATTTCAGGGGGCTCGGAAGAATCCTCCCCAAGGATATGGGGGGACTGCTGTACAGTTAGAAGAGTAAGAGTCCTTGAGACATCCAAAGGCAAAGCATTGGCTGCATTGGTGCCAACAGTTTTGGCAGTAATGTCATGCAGTATCTCTGGGGTGCCAGTGTGTTAGTTTCCTAGGGCGACCATAACAAATAGCCTATTTCAAAATAAGATCACATTTGGAGGTTCTGGGTGGACCCAGATCTGGGGGAGGGTGGTATTCAGCCCATTACCATCATCTCAGTGTAGGATCTGTAGCCTTGTCGCAAGGGGGGACTCAGCGTCTATAACATTGCCTTGGTCCAGCAGACGTGAGGCGTTGGTGTTCCTAGTGCAGTGTTAGCACCCCGAATCCATCTGTGGAGAGCAGCAGCAGATGTCCTAAAGGTAGTTGGGGACTGGAGATGTCTGAGATCTTACAGAAGGAAGTGGTTATAAGGGCTGCAAGATGGGCAAATAGACAAAAAACTCCCATTAACATCCTGGTCAGCTGATCCCAGTGCATCCCAACTACCTTTTAGCACATGTGTGAGGGCAAACAAATACAAAACAGAGGTGATAAAATGGCTATTGACTGCACAATTGCAAAAGAGGGCACCAGGAAAGAAGGATAGGCTTTGCAGTGACAGGAAGATGAAAGAGATGTTAGCTAGAGGTAATGAAACCTCATACAATTCTAAAGTTCAGCACTGAATTTCTTCAGATTTGTGAATGGGACTTGTTGTGTATCTGACTTTGTTGGTATCAAGGCCACCACCATATGGAGATAAACATTAACTCCAAACACTGCCCCTGGTGAACTGGTAGATAGGGGAGAGGAATCAAGAAAGCCAACCAATCAGTAAGCCTGCATGATGTCAGCTATGGCAGGATGACAGTTAAAGGGCAGGGAACACTGGGGAACTGAAAGGACAATGAGAAGAGGTTTTACCACCCCTATGAGGAAAGAGAGACCAAGAGAACTGTATGTTTTTCACCATCACAGTGTTGTCCACTAGTATCTCACGCTGGGTGAAAGTACTGAATATATTCAGAAAAATTGATAAATTTCCCCTTTATAAAGGGAGTCAATGGACAAATATCAACTTGGCTCATTTTTTAGGTTAGTGGCAACTTCAGCTGTCTAAGCCTAGAATAGCAGAGGTAATATCAGTAAAAATCTGAAACTACCAACACTGCTTTCAGTGACTGACTAATTTAATTCAAATGAAAGGGTATTTTTTCTGAAGCACATTTGTTGTTGACAATATTGTTGCCCAACCTGATCCACGTGTGTTTTTTGTGGCCTGGTCAAAGACATAGAGATATGGAATGTTTCTATCCAAATAAAAAATTGGGACAAACAGTTTGTAAATATTTTTTGATATATTAATGTGTTGTGAACATTCTTATCAAAGAGGAAGAATTAAACTACCTTTAGCCATGCATTTAAATTTCCTGTATTGAAAATAAAATAGTGTATGATTGGAGCTGTCCTAGAAATTCTGCCTTATTTGTACGATTAACATTTTGATAACTATTTCAACTACATTTTAACTGACACCTACAATCTCTTATCCTCTTGACCTTGCACTCCATCTACCCTGCCAATATACAGCCCTGGAGAAGCCCAAACATCTGTTTGGTTTGCCTGTGAGAGTTGCTCCAGAAAGTTGGAGCACAGTGCCAGTTGGCTGTACCACAAGCTTATGCCATTTCATCTCAATTGGGCCTTCGGTACTACTGGGCCATTCTTCGTTCATCCCTGTGATGCTGCCCCCAGCAGCTGTTCGAAACCTTTGTTCGCTTCCTGTAGGTTCTCAAATTCCCAAAGAAGAAGGTTGTCAGAAGCAAATAAAACAATTTCTAAAAGGTATAATACAAGTAAACTTTCCTAAAATAGCATTTTAAAGTACATATTAAAAGAGCAAAACCACATGCCTGAGGGACTTAACCCAGATCAAGCAAGAGAGATATATAGTCTGGTGAAATTACTGCACTTGAAGGGAAAAAAAAACACCTTTCAGTTAAAAGGATCAAAATCACTCATAAATGAAAGGAAATCAGATTATAGTCAGACATTGACAGCAAAGCTTTCTGCCAGTGAGAATGCAGTGGCATTCTCAGTGTAGCCGAGGAAGGAAAATGTGAGCCAAAGATTTTATATAAAGCTTGACGTTCAAATAAAAAAAAAAAACTCCACAAAAAAATTATCCACATGTAAGAACTCAGGGACTGTTCATCTTAAAGAGACCTTTTTCATCTTAAAGAATGAGTTTCTGACAATGAAACTGTCTAGGGAGACATTCTCAAAATGGAAATAAGAGGGAAGTTTATATCATGACAGGCCCATGTCAAGAAACAAGAAAAATCCTGAATAAACAATGTAACTTTCCATCTTGGCAAACTACAAAAAGAAGAACAAATGAAGCCCAAAGTCAGCAGACGGAAGGACATAATAAAAATTAGAGCAGAATTAAATGAAATAGAGAACAAAAAGACAATAAAAAATTAATGCAAAAAAGAGCTGGTTCTTTCAAATAATTAGTAGAATTGACAAACTCCTGGCCAGACTTACTAAGGAAAAGAGATAAGATGCAAATAAACTAAATCAGAAATGAAGGAGAAGTTATTACAGATACCACAGAAATACAAAGTATCATACAAGAACATGCGTACTTTGAAGGGCTATATGGCACTAAACTCAATAACCTAGAAGAAACCAGTAAGTTTTTAGAAATCTATATTCTTCCTAGACTGAATCAGTAAGAACTGGAAAATTGAAATACACTGATCAAGAGTAAGGAAATTGAAACTATCATCCAAAAGCTCCCGAAAATCACAAGTCCAGGACCACATGGCTTCACTAGTAAATTCTACCAAACAGTCAAAGAGGATTTAATAACTGTCTTTCTCAAACTCTTCCAAAATATTGAAGAAGAGATCATAAATCCTAAGTCATTTTGTGAGGCCTGATACCAAAACCTGGTAAGGGTAACACACACACACACACACACACACACACACACACACACAACTACAGACCAGTATCTCTGATGAACACAGATGCAAAAATCCTAAACAAAATAGTAGCGAATCGAACACAGCAATACATTAAAAAGATTATATATCACAGTCAAGTGGGGTTCATCCCAGGGGTACAAGGATCGTTCAACATATGCAAATCAATCAATGTGATACACCACATGAACAAAAGAAAGGATAACAAGCATGTGATGATATCAATAGATGCAGTCAAAGCACTTGACAAGATACGGTATCCGTTTATTTAATTGTTAAACTTATTGGGGTGACATTGGTTAGCAAAAATTACATAGGTCCCAGGTGTACCATTCTGCAGTGCATTGTCTATGTGTTGTGTTAATGTGCTCACCACCCAGTGTGAATTCTCTTTCCATCACTGTATATTTGACTCCCCCTCCCTCCTCCCCCACCCCCTGCCCACTTACCCTCAGGTAACCATTAAACTACTGACTGTGTCCATCAGTTTGTATTTCTTGGTTGCTTTCAAGTTTATATTCCACATATGAGTGAAGTCACATGGTTCTTGGTTTTTTCTGTCTGGCTTGTTTTGCTAAGCGTGATGATCTCAAGGTCCATCCATGTTGTCACAAATGGCAGTATGTCATCTTTTCTTATAGCTGAGTAATATTCCATTGTGTACATGCACCACAGCTTCTTTATCCAGTCATCTGTCGCAGGGCACTTTGGTTGTTTCCATGTCTTGGCCACCGTGAGCAGCACTGTGATGAACATTGGGGTACATAAGTCTTTGTGGACTAAAGTTTTGAAATTTTTTGATAGATCCCCAGAAGGGGGGTTGCTGGGTCATATGGTAACCCCATTCCCAGTTTTCTGAGGAACCCCCACACGGTCCCCCACAGCGGTTGTACCAGTGTGCACTCCCCACCAACAGTGTGTGAGGGCGCCTTTGTCCCCACAGCCTCTCCAGCACGTGTTACTCCCTGTCCTGTTGGTAATGGCCATTCTAACAGGGGTGAGGTGGTGTCTCATTGTGATTTTAATGTGTATGTCCGTAATAGCTACTGAAGTTGAACATCTTTTCATATATCTGTTGGCCATTTGTATGTCTGTTCAGGAGAAGGATCTGTTTAGGTCCTCTGCCCACTCTTTCATCGGGTTGTTTGTTGTTTTTTTTTGTGGAGTCATATGAGTTCTTTATATATTTTAGATAGTGGCCCCTTGTCAGAGGCAATGTTTGCAAATATTTTCTCCAATTGACTTGGCTGTCTCTTTGCTTTGTTGATGATTTCTTTGCTGTGCAGAAGCTTTTTAGTTTGATAGAGTCTCATTTATTTTTGCTTTTGCTTCCCTTGCCTTTGAGGTTTATGAAGTCCTCCCTGAACCTGAGGTTTCTAAGTTTAGTACCTGTGCTTCCTTGTATACAGTTTATTGTTTCAGGTAAAAGGAGCTAATATGCAAAGAACTTGTACAACTCAACAACAACAAACCTTTAAACAATCCAATTAAAAAATGGGCCGAGGACCTGAACAGACCCTTCTCCTGAACAGACATATAAATGGCCAACAGATACATGAAATGATGCCCACCTTCACTAGCTATTAGAGAAATACAAATCAAAACCACAATGAGACACCACCTCACACCTGTTCGAATGGCTATCATCAGAAAGATGGTATAGAAGAGAGTAAGTCCTACCAAATGTACCACTTGCCTTTAGCTTCGTTACTTTTTTTACTGATTAGTTCCTATTACCCATCAGGCTTGTCTTTTATAATATAAATATGAAATTTCTTTTTTAACGCTTGATAATGGAAAACTTCATGTATATACAGTTTATGTATATACAGAAGTAGATCCAGCAGTATAATGGGCCTTCGTGTACTTGTCATGTAGCCTCGATCTTTAGCAACACACCACCAATTTTGGGTTTTTGTACATATATCCATTCCCTTTCCCACTGGATTATTTTGAGTAAAACCCTAGACATTATCTTATTTTTATACCCCAAATGCTTTCAACAGAGTAAGCAGTAGAGAAATCTGGAAGAAAATAGCAATGGACAAAGAGTTAGCCACATACTGTCAGCTAACACCAGTGCCTACAGGGGACCAAAGCCACCAAAACTCTGCACCTCTCTCCAGAAAATGTCTCGTATCTTTCTAACATTTAAATTTCCAGCTTTGTCATTAAACTTATACTACCACTTATCACCGAGGCCTATGGGATAGCAAAGCCAACAAATGCCATCATGCTATTTAGAAAATTTCTAGTATCCTCCTAAAGCTTGAGTTCGTGACATTACACTTGTCCTTTAAAGTTCAATTCCTGTGCATGCTAGAAAGAGAATTGACCTGGAAGGGAGGTTTGGGCTAGTCCCTGCTCTGCTAATTTACTATGTCCTTAAGCAAATCACTTAAAACTTTTATCCTGTTCCCTCTGAGGATGAGAGTGATTGTTCAGTTTTCTTCAAACTCTGTGTTTCTGAATCGTTTACCAATTAACTTTGAGTCACACTATCTCTTGTGGGAGTTAGAATATACAGCTTAAATGCTCTTCACAAAGAGTTAACTGTAGTTCAAAAGTGCTGAAAGAATAAAGTTAAAATAAAGTATCACTTTGAGAAATTCTTTGAAATATAAATTTTAACTACATGTACAATCGCTGCTGTTATTCGTGAGACATCTTTCTAGCGTGCTTGCGAGTATGGAGATGCATCCAGAAACTGCTTTCTGCAGGCGTAGAAAAGTATTGGCTTGCTAGGTGACGGGATGGTTAGCTAAGAAGTGCATTAGAGCAGAATTCACTTTTAGGTGAATTTCAAGGCCAGATTTTTACCCTGGTCTTAACAAGGCACTTTAGGAAATAACGATGTTCATGCTCACTACATGCTTAGCAATGTCATTTCTAGAAAATTATCGAGTGCCAAACTGCCCCTTCAGAACAGGAACCCATCTAGTTTGAAAATGCTTAGTAACTCTGAGTTTGCATTATTAATATCCCAAACCCCATCCGCTCCCACCGTGAGCAGAGCCTAGAACGTGGGAGGCTGAGCGCACTCTGGCTTCTCTCCTGGGTGTCCCGTCATCGAGATCACTGCCTCTGTCCTTTAGGCCTGGCTGATCAGGGCTGGCCGACCCCTTTCTGCACTTATTTCTGTCCACTTCAGGAGCCGTTGAGTAATTTCTGACTGCCTAGAATTCCCTGCCCTCGCCCAGCTGCCCTTGTGCTTTTCCCCTGGGAGCTTCCTGGTGGTTTGTCCTTGGTCTCCACTCCCTGGCTGTGCACTTGTTCACTTCCCTTTGCACCGTGACAGTGGATTTGCTCTCTAGCGTCGCCGAAGTGTCCCGTCTCCTTGATTGCTGCCTGCTGTATTTGCAGCTTCCAACCCACTTTGGTCGCCCACTTCCTATTTCGCAGTGACCCAGAATAACTAGTTTGTTAGCCGCTCTGCTGGAGTTTCCTGCCCACTCGGACCAGACCTGCACCCCATCTGTTTATTACCACTGGGCTTCTGTGGCACCCCGGCATTTTCTTCAGAGCAGGAGACTCTCGCGCACTCCTCCACACGTTCCTTCCCCACCAGTGCACATCAGGACAGAACAGGTGCCTGTCATGTCCACACAGTCTTCTCAGTGAGTCTGTGCTTCGTTTCGGGGCTCTGCAGAGAGAGCCTACGCATACGGTTCAGGCAGCACAGCCGCCTCGTCTGCACCCAACTGTCTCGGAGTGACCTCCGTCGGGGGTGACTTTCCCCACCCTTTGAGTGATGTGAGTACTCACTGAGACTAGACCCCGTGACTCACTCGTCTGGAATCTGATAGCCTGCGATTAATTGCTGTTATCAGTTTGCCCCTCCTTCTTCAGATAAGCCTGTACTCATGTGGCTGGGACCCCAGGACTAATTAGTCCGGGATTCGGTATGACAGCAACTGACTGCAGTTGGGGTGTATGTCCCCTTCCTGTTTCAGGTAAGCCTTGACTTACATAAGTTAGGCGACACAAATGACTAGTCAGGAAACCAGCGTCGTTGGACATCGTTTTGGAGATGAAGTTTTCCTTCTCCTTCTTCAAAAACGTGTTTGTTTATTCACTGTATAACCTCAAGATTAACTCATTCAGAATCCGATGTCGATGGAATTAATGTATGATGGAATTAGTTTATAAATTTTTTCTTTTTCAATGACATTTATGTAAGCCTTTTCTTACATGGTTCAGTCCACTGTCTAATTCTTCTAAGATCCAGTATTACAGAAATTAATTTTAGTGGTGACACTTTTCCTTGTCCTACTTCAGATACCTATTTCTTTGTATGGAATTCCTAATTACCTGGCTGGGAATCAAATGTCAGTGGGATTAATCGTGATGCCCATCTGCAGCCTAAATTTTTCCTTGAGCTTTGTTTTTTGACAGTTTCTTTGTCCAAATCCAAACGCAAGTCTTCCCCTAACCTAGTTTTATTCCTGTTTTTCCCTTGACCACCTTGTCCCCATCTCCGTCCCTGTAAGAATACCTTCTGGACATGGCCTCCATAAATCACTTGACTGTCTAGTTTAAGAAGTGTCTGGACCCTACACACTTTACCCCTGGAGGCTTGATGTACAGAATCCATGTTTAAAAACTAGAAAGACGGACAAGAGAAGCAGAAGGAGAACAAGGGAGTGTATTGAAACTGGTCCCATAATGCAGTTTGCAATCACAAGTGGACAGAGCGCCAGCTTTGCAATATTGTAGTAGACAAAGGAAATCCACGTAAGAAAAGGAGTTGGTCCTCCAATCTATAACTTTAAAACTCGTGAACATATACGTCTGTTTCCTTGTGGTAATGGCCTCTGATTGGCTCTGTGTGTTATTCCACAGTTCTTTTCGAGAAAGATCTCTTATCCGCCAACCTTCACAGCAAACTCTCGAAAGAACGGACTGCCTAACTGCTTCCACATCGGGTCATGTACTGAGCCCGCCCCGATCTTATTTCTTCAAGAGAGTTCTGTCTTTCCTCCGCTCTGCAGACCGCAGAAATCCTAACAGAACCCCCAGGGGAGGGACCTTAGTCCAGACACCATTCCAGACTTGTGATTATCCTAGAATGATGTGTCCTCATCCACCCATCCTCACCGAAGCCTTCAGGGTGGAGAGAATGATGATAGAACATTCTGGGAAATTAAAGCATGGGGGGTCGGGGGGTGTCGGAAAATTATTGGTTGAAGGAGAACTGAACTAAGATCCTTCCCCTGGGGATTGCTGATGTAGTAGTTATGAGAACAGAACCTTCTGGAAGAAGTCAAGGTCAGGAGGTATGGTCAAGTGATCACTTAAAGGAGAAATAACTGAAGTCCCTCCCCTGGGGGTTTACTAAGGGTGAGTTTGTGAGGATGAAAAGTCAGAACAGATCTTTCTGGAACAAGTAAAGTTTTGGGAGAAGATACAAACGGGATCAGTGGAAGGAGAACTGAACTTAGTTAATGACCCCGGGTATTTCTGATAGAGTAAGTGTTTCAGGACAGATGTTTCTTGCAAATGTAAACATCAGGAGGTGGGGCGAGAATGGGGTTGGTTGGGTCAACTAAGTCCCCTCCCCTGAGGTTTCTGTGACAGCGTAAGTGCGGGCAAAGACAACTCTGGAAGAGGTAAAGGTAACCGGGTCAGTTTAGCCCAGGATGACCTCACGGTAAACCGAAGAGCCCACAGACAAGATACCAAACAGTTCCATTGCCACGTGGAGCCCCCTGGGGTGTCTGGAAACCATTCTTACTTGCCCCACACCTCGCCCTTTCCCTAAACCCTGGCAGCCACTGATTTGCTTTCCATCTCTATAATTTCGTCACTTCAAACATAGCGTGTAAAAGGAATCATAGAGCGTATAACCTTTTAGGCAACTATTTTCACTCTGTATCATTCTCTGGAAATTCATCCAGGTGGTTTGTGGCATCAATAGTTGGTTTCTTTTTGCTGGTGACAGCGTTCCCCATTGATTCATGCGTCACGCACTGAAGAACACGTGGGTGCTTTCCCCTGTGGGTGTTCCACGTGAAGCTCTGAGCGGGCACGTCTGGGTTTGTGGTGTGCGCGTGTGAAGGTAAGTTTTCGGTTCTGTGGGACAAGTGCCAACGAGTACGATGGTTACACTCGGAGTTTTGTAAGAAATTGTCATCCTCTTTCCCAGTAAATAACACTTTGAATTGACCACATGTTAGTTTTCTCTTTGGGGATAACTCTGTCGTTTTCACGGAAACGTCAACACCACACTGCCAGAATTAAAGAAGAAATATCATGCAATGTGTGACTTGAGCGTCTCCAGTTTTCCTCATATCATACCCAAACCTCAACCACACGAGGACAGATTAGAACTTGTACAGATGGATGAGATGGATGAATTTTATCAATGGTATATGCGCTTGTACTTTATGTTTAAAAAGATTCATTCACAAGAACTCCCGTGGGAAATTCTTCCACTAATTGTTTTTAAGGACAACATATGTGGGCTGCCCAGAAACAAATCCAGCCATAGTGCTTCCGTGTCTCATGTCGCGTGGCTGGAGACTTTCCGGACAGCCGTGTATACTGAAATGGAAGGATTACTGGAGGAAAAGAAAGTTAGTTGTTCACTGCAAGCAAGGATTTATATATTTTCCATTAATTCTAGGGTCTTTGTCATTTTTATCACATAACTTTTTGCTGTCAGTAACAAAAATAAGATTCATTTTTTTTTTTTTACTGAAAAACCTTAATAAAATCCCACAGAATGTGAGCAGTTTGCTACACAGTAAAAAAAGAAAAGGCAATTAAAAATCAGCATCGGTGAGTCAGAAGCACACTAATAAAACCTCAGCAGAAACAAGGTATCCTGTGATACTGTGGGTTTTTTTGAATAGTTAAAATGATCTAAAGCTTCTCTCCTAATTAAACATGTTTTCTCTCACTTTTATATTTGAAGATCTTGTACTTTTAAATATGTATTGTACGATTTTATTCAACTGATAAATAGATGCTGAAAAACATACACGTAAATGTAGCAATAAAATCAACTAATTTCAGATAAGGGAGTGTTTTGGGTTGGAAATGTTTTTAGAAATAATATGATACAATGAAAGCAATTTGGATTATGGAAAGTAATTTTTCACTGCGTCAGGGGGTGCAGATTGTAGCATGCTCTCTGTTGAAAGGCATTGACTGCGTGGAGGCCGGGCCATCTGTGATGTGTGGTCCTCAATGGCCGGGCTTGATTTGCCACCAGACATACCTGTTTATCCACTGGGATCTGCAAGATACTTAAAACGTGTTCTTTTATTAAAAACTCAGTAAATCCAATTTCTGGGCTTGCATTTACTGTGTAGCAGATTTACTCAGGGGTTTCCAGATAATATATTAAAATCTATACCATTTAGCCCAGTGTTAGAGGTTGAATTGGGCCCCCCCCCCTTCGCAGAAGATATGTTGAAGGCTTGTCCCTAGTACCTGTGAACGTGACCTTATTTGGAAATAGGGTCCTTGCAGATGGAATACAGTCAGATGACATCATAATGGATGAGGGTGGGCCCTAATGCCATGTACCTGCTGTGTTATAAGGGGAAAGTTTGGCCACAAACACTCATGAGGACAGAGGCAGAGACTGAGGGTAGGCCGCCCCAAGGAACGGAAGTGTGGCCCTCCCCGAAACCACAAGGTGTCAGGAAGTATCCACCCCCGAGGCCCTGCCGACGCCTTGATTTGAGACACCTGGCCTCAGAGCTGTGACAGAGTAAGACTGGTCTTACATATGACTCCGTGATTCCACTTCTGGGTATTTACCTGAAGTAATCTGACACACTGATTCGAAAAGATACATGCAGTCCTATATTCGTGGCGGTGTTATTTACAATAGGCAAGATATGGAAGCAAGCTCAGTGCCCGTCAGTGGATGATAGGGTCAAGAAGAGGTGGTCCGTACACACAATGGAGTACTACTCAGTCAGAAAAGAGAATGACGTCTTGCCATTTGTGCCAACACGGGTGGGCCTAGAGGACATTACGCTAAGCGAAATGAGTCAGACTGAGACCAGTACCACATGACCTCACTTATATGTGGGGGGGCTCCAAAGAACAGAGTAAACAAACGAGAGAACAGAAACAGACTCACGGACACAGAGAACAAAAGATTCTGTGGTTTGAACCCAGTTAGCAGGACTTTCTCTTTTTTTATAGCGGCGCTTGGAAATGAAATACACCATTTTGTATCTCTTGTCAGGGTTGTACTTAAACAGGGTCAATTCGATTTTCGACCATACTGGGAAGCTTTTCAGATCTTTGGCTACGGGAGAGCTTGGGGATTTGGCTTCCGAGAGTGGGAGTGCCCAGAGACCTAAGCTACCACGTGCAATTAAGTACAGGGAAAGTGGACTTGAATAACTCAGGGCTCCTCGTGAGGTTTTTCAGGTGAATTGACTGGCTTTGTTTTGTTTTCTCAGTTTTTTGTTTATGTATATCTCAGGACCAAAAGAGGAGAGTCACCGCCCCAGGCATTCCAGTTACATTGACGAGTAATGAGTTCGGAATGTGGGAATAATGCTGTGTGTGGAATGAGTCGATGGTTTGCTTTGTTAGCTAGGTTTGAAACCCGTGTGTGGCGATCTGGGCTACATCTTTCCCTCAGCAAGGCTTTTGAACTATGAGCTACTACACATGCTAGCACAGAGGCTGCTACAATCTCAGTGGTAACACAAAATGGTCAGTATTTGCATCCATGAGTGATTTATTATCAGGATCATATCACCTGTCCCTGAACGGCTGAGGCACTCGTGTGACAAATGCTGTGGTAGTTCATCCCATAATTCCGTTTTCTTGGTGGACACAAGGAGACAGCAATGGAAAGCCTCCTCCTGCAAAAATGGTAGCTCCTTGCCATACCTAACATTCAGCCTCATACACTGACGTAGCAACAGTGTTTTCTGTGGGACACATACGGGGAGCTTCTTTTTTCCTTTGTTTCCCTTTTTCTTTTTTTTAGCCCTTCCATCACTTGGCCTTTTTGGTCATCACTGCTAATGACACCAGGTATTCCCACAGAATCCCACAGCTGGGCAGTTCACTCATTGAGAAACGATAAAGGGTTAGAACATTCAGGAAGTCAGGGCCTGAGAATTCTCTGGAGATCTTCCGAAAGGCACCATAACGAGGTGGAGAAATTATGCAAGTAGCACATTGAACATTCACTTTTGCAGGAAATCAGCTTATCCAAGAAATCCAACTAGGAATCACAGTAGATAATCTAATAGGATTTTGCATTAATAAATGAAAGCCTTTAAGTATTTTGGATGCTTGCAAATCTGATACCCAGCGTTCCCAGATGTATTTCCTGTTCAGTGTTACTGGGAATTTGATAACAAAACCTGTATCTCCGAACTGCATTGGCAGAATCATATTAGAAGACGTTATTGCAATATGAACATTTCTGCATTGTTTTTCCTTAGAATGTAACTGTAATAACTGAGTCTTGTTAGAGAAGATACGAGCTGACGTGATTTATATTTGGAGAGAAGTAAAAGCCAAGTGAGTTGAGATAAGATTATTTAAATTCTCTGAAAGCAAGAAATTCATTGCACACGGTTTGACAGTGTTTGTAAATAATGGTATACATTCTTTTTCTGTTGTCATTATTTAAAGCCCACTGGTAGACAGGAGCTATAAAATCAGGTGGCCAGGACAACTCCCTCCCCCCACCCCCACTTCTAAAAACTTGCTGAGTATTTCATTGCCAAGATCTCGGATCTTGGTGAGCATATACAAAAATGGATTATCATAGGCACAATCCCCCATGCACGCAGTTCATCCTCGACTTTTTTTCATCTAATTGAATCAAGAATATGGTTGGCCATGAGTTGGCCTGTAATTGATTATTTAACAAATGGAAAAGGAGGCCAGAGGCACTAGCTCCCAAACAGGATTTAGTCGTTAAGTCCCACTTTGCCTAGTTAAAATCAACCAATTGAAGCTTGTCCTGCAATTACAGACATTATACTTGGCAAGGACCAAACAATCAGACTTAGCCCTTGCTTTTGACATTTTCATTCAGCCTTTGGACAAACGATTGAACGCGCACTATGCTCTATGCTCGTGAGTGGATGTTAGGGGCTACTGCGGTGAGTCCCATGGTCTCTGTTCTCAAAAATCTCATAATCCAGGGTGGTGCATCGCCCGCTTCAATGCTCATGCAAATCAAGGGTTTGGAGGGTGAATGCGTGAGAAACAGGTGTGAATAGACCCAGTGGCTTGTCCAGTTGTCAGCCTGCAAACTAATGACAGAGCCCAGACCCCTGCTTTTTTGTCATTGGTGCAAGTGTCACGCACACATTTGAAGTGCTTGTCGTCGTTGAGCTGAAATGCTGAGAACTGAGTGGTAAGAGCTGCAAATTTCTGTTTGTATTAGAAGATGTATTGACGAAGATGACGCTTGGAAAGGTAGCCCTTCCACAGAGAGGCTAGAGCCCAGGGCAAAGACAGCCAAATCCAAGAAAAACCCACAGCGTGGTTAAACACAATCCGTTAGCATGCATTCAAGAAACAGTTATTCACAGCCTCCTCTACGCGTGGAAAATAATCTCCACCCTCTCCTCTCCCCACAGGGCACCGTACAGTGTCACACATACCAAGAAAGGCCCAGCAAGGAGATACTAGGGGAGATCAAGGCACTCTGTGAACCCTCTCCTGGAGAGAGTTGACATCTAGTGGTAAGAACAAGCTTTATTTTCTACATCATTCCTAGAGAATAATTCCTATGTCAGAGCAGAATTATGATCTTGTGGTATAAACTATGAATAAGTGCTGGAGAAATTCAAAGCTGTAGAAAGTTAAGTATAGACTAGGACTCACCAGAGGTCTTGATAAACTCCGTGAAAATTGAGCTGAGGTATAAAGAGATCAGAGGATTTTGGGATTGATCCGAAGGCACTGTGGGAATTTTAAAGTAGGGGACCTCGTGTGTGAAGGCACAGACAGAACATTGATGATCAAATGTTTAGGTGATGATACTACACTGACCTGGTGTGGGGGAATTTGGAGTGTGAGGTCCTAATGTTATGAGAGACTGTTACATCAATACAGGATGAACATTCTTAAGAAGTGATCTTTATAAACACAGAATACATGGACACACACATGCACACACTAGTGGTGTCCAACCTTTTGGCTTCCCTGGGCCACACTGGAAGAAGAACTGTCTTGGGCCACACATAAAACACACTCACGCGAACAATAGCTGATGAGCTAATAAAAGGTCCGTGCGTCATTTTCATCATGTTTTAAGGAAGTTTAAGAGTTTGCGTTGGGCCGCATTCAAAGCCGTCCTGGGCCGCAGGTTGCACATGCCTGATGCATACAAAAGTTTTTACCTTGTTTTCACTTCTTGAGTAAATATCCTAATGTTAACATACTGTCATCACCTTGTTAAGATTATCTCTCAATTTGTTTAGTTGGTTAGGAGTCCAGATGTAGCTAACATTAAGATGTAGGAAGTAATGTGAACTATATTGCAACTTAGAAATATTTCTGTTTTATTGGCTTCAGGGAATGTGGTTTGTGGACTAAAAAAAATACTTTCCCTCCCACCTTCTAAGTTCTTCTAGCTGGGCTAATCATCACACGCACAGAGACAGATTCACAGGAGAAAATCCAATTTTAATGAGCTTGTGTGGGGAATTCGCAGAGGCATGACCGTCCCAGAGCGGTGCGGTCACACTGGGCCTACGTTACTCTGGACAAGAGAGAAAGGGGTGAGATTTCAGACATGAAAATGGGCGATGTGCAGGCAGCGGAGGAGGGGTGAACACCGTGGCCGGACAGACTGGCCAGACACCCCAGAAAACACGGGTCACGGCGCTGGGCTTGGGGGGCCGTCAGTCCAGGCCCCCGCTCGTCGTCTTCTGTCTCTTGCGGGAGCAGCTTTCCACCCGCATCTCTGACGCAGGAAGAGGCCCGGCGGGTCACAGGTTCTCTCTGCGTCTTTGTCCCCTTCACGACCAGCTGAAAATGGGTCTCCCCACAGGGGAAACGTTGGGTCCCCTTCAGGGGCTGTAAGTAAGCTCTCCAATATCCAGTGGTTTTTTTTTTATTTTATTTTACCAAAACAGTGTTTAAAATGCATAGCAGTGACTGACACTGTCTTACAGTGCACTAGAAGACAGTGGCGACTATGCGGTGCAATGTTAGATTTATTATAGAACTCCTCAGTCAGAAAGGGCATTGAACTCTCTATACATTATACCTACACTATGTCTCAAGTTCCTACGGAACACGTAATGACGAAAAGGTAATCAGCATAGATTTATGTTTTCTTGTGAAAGTTTTGAACATAAATCTCTGTACATCTTCATGTAACATGCATTGGCCTTTGGATGACTTGGAAGATTCTAGGAAAGAGGAACGAGAGGAGATGAATCACTTGGCCAGTGGAAATTGAGGCAAACGTCACCCATGGCTAACAGTTGATGTCTTCTTAAATCCCTGAGCGCGCCTTGCTGAATTTTCCATGAACTTGACTCAAACGCTTGTCAGTATTTGAGAGTATTAACCACTTGGAAGCCTCTGTGCTGCCATCTTTGACTTTGAAGTCACATTCTATTTCCTTCAGCAAATACATTTTCTCCTCTTTCTGATCAAGCCTCTAATTTCTTAGAACACGTGGACACTCAGTGGTGTCCCGGCGATGATGGCAGTTCAGAGACTGCTCTCGGAGTCCCTGTAAAGTGTGTGTGTGGATCATGCAAGGCTCAAGCCATTCTGTCTGTCCGTACCGTCCCCTGCTTCGAGGGTTTGCCCTGTCCCCACTTCCTCCCACTGGGCCTGGCAGGCAAGAGCCTGTGGCTCCCTCCTCCCTCCGTGGGCTTCCCCTGGAACTCCTCTGAGCCGCCTTCCGGTCACGCTGGGAAGCTTTCCTAACACCCTTCTGACCTGCTGGTGCTCGCTTTCCTTTGCAGGTGTTGTGTGGTGCTTGTCCTAACCATAAAGCCCTAGTGCTGGAGACGAAGCCCTGCCGTTTGGACTTGCCGTGCGCGCCCTTTCTCCTGCTGAGGTTCCAAACAAGGCTTAACAGCTGCTCAGGAGGCCAGCAAAGAGCCTCGCTGGTGCATTCTGGGCCAGACTGCTTTTATCAGTGGAACAGTCTATACTATTTGCTACAGTCCTTAGAGCAAATGGTTTGTACCTTAGCTTATCACTGCGTGTATCACACTCACTCCCAGATTGAAGGAGGTGCCAGGCTATACTTTCCTAAGGGGGCTCGATTTTATTTGAAGCTCTAAAGAGAAGGGAGAGGTTCCCAGGAGAATAAGGACGTTCTGATGAAGAAGCAGGCGAGAGAGGTACCAGTCGGGTCAAGTGAGTTGACACATGAATAAACTGTACCTTCTGGAAATATTATCTCTGTGAAGGTGAAAGTTGGTTCTCTTGGTTTATTGGTATACACAGGTGGAAGGAAGGCTGCTGGGGAAAACTTGAACCCATTCAGATATCCTTAGTGTGTTTGCAGTGTCCCGGGGTCAGGGGACGAAGACATGCTCAGAAGCTCACAAATCAGTCCGCACGGCAGATAGCCAAGAGGTTGAAGAGGAAGTCACTGAAAATGGAATCTGAGCTGCCACTGCTCAAGGTCTCTCTTACCAGTCACATTTGACCTGCTAGTGTCTCCCAAGTCTTTCTCATTCAGTTATCAAACAAAATTCCTTTAATATTCTAACAGGAGAACTGAGCTATATTTTATTCTGTTTTATGACTCATGATTTGTCAACTAAGTTTTATGGGTGGATTTCTTATTATAAAGATATTTAGATCACAAATAATAACATATTAATAAGTTGAGTAATTTATTGGAAAAAAAACCCATGGAATTTCAATGTTTTTCTGTTTTCATCAGTGTATTTACCCTTCACCACAATCACTTATATCCCTGATATTTAAATATATCCTAATACATCCCCAATTTAAAAAATCTGAATATACTAGAAATGAAAAAAGAATTCAACAATATGCTAAATAAATGCCTATAACATATTATCATTAAAGCATTATTTTCTAAATATATTCCTATTATCATATTCATTGTATGCTATGTTAATAGGCTTGTGACAATAGAGGCTTCATGGTCAAATAAGTTTGGGAAATGCTGGGTTAAACAAGTCTGTCTTTTCACGCAGGGTTTCTCAGAACCTTTATTATGTTAACATTCGCTAGGGCTCCCTGAGAGGTATACATATATTTTGGTGGTGTCACGAATGTATTTGGCCACAGGAATCTTTTTCTAGAGCATCTCTAGCAAGCGGGGCTGTGAGCAATGTGCCTTGACAAAGATGGACACAGCAAGCAGACATAGGCCAGTGTGTAACTCAGCACACACACAAGTGTCATGCTAGTGACGTGGTTAGAGTTCGTGGTGCGACAGAACCAGCTGCGGAGGTTTGTTAGAATTCCGATTTCTGGGCTCTGCTCTGAGTGAGCGGTACTGGCCTGAGTATCCGAATCTACCTGTTAGCAAGCAGCAAGTGAGGTTTCTGATGGAAGGGTCTGTTGTCGGTACTTTGAGACACACCGTGTTGGATAGCTTGGGTCAGTTCACAAATAAGGAAAGATGATGGTAATTATGTGCTTTTGAAACTCAAAGTTTCACCACACTGATATCACATGTTGAAATTGGGACATTATGAACATCTGTTGACCAAAGGTCCATTAGGTAAGACTGAAGAGTCTACATTCACTTGACTTACGCTGTAGACTCTGTGTGGACTGGCACCTATGGGGATTGGTAGATAGCAAATAAATGTAAACTCTCCGTTCACTGGAACTCAGGCATCCGGCACTCTCAAACAACCGGCACAGTCTCAAGTAGCTTTGCTGGGTGCTTGAGCTCTGGTGAACAGAGAGTCTGCTGTATATTCGTCATTGTTAATACTCAGATGCCAAACATGGACTCATTGACCTATTGTTGACTTAAGCTATTTGCATAATCTGCACTTGTGAGCATGTGACACATCAGTGAAGGCAATGAAGAAGTCTCTGTACTCTATGACCTTCAACTTGTACTTCTTTCTGCAAAGATCTTCGTTCTCTACACATGGTATGGTGTGTGGCGCTTCACGCCTATGACGGCTCATGCTGTTCCCATTGTCTGAAATGGCCTTTGCCTGTTTCTTCCCCTGGCTGATGTCTTGTCTGTTGACTATGAATATATGTGGGTGATTTGGAGTGGCCATACCATACTTTTATGCAGCCATATGGGTAATGATTGAAGCCGGTAAAATACGTGTGGGTAGGTAGTTGTCGGCACAGGAATGGTATCTGTTAGTCTGAAACGGGCACGAAAGATGGCCTGAAGTTCCTGGGCAGGTTCAGACTCCTGCGATGCGTGACGCTGCAGATATACAGCAGTTTGGGAAGAAAAGCAGTTGAAACTGAACTCAGTATCCAAGATACTCTTTCTTCACCTCCCTGGATTTTGCTCATCATTGGATCTGGTTTGCTTGTTGGTTGGCAAGGACTCCGTTGCGTTTTCATTAATTTTCCCATCTGCGGGGGTCTGTCTCGGCAACCGCGCTTTCTGTGCGTCCATAAGGCTTCCTGGTTTCCGACCGAATGGGACGGTTCTTTCTACCACGTACACACGCGTCTCCGGCTGGCAGGCAGAGCCCTTCTCTTTAACCAGTCCGAAAATGAAACTGAATGTGGCGCTCCTCAGTTATGGCGATCATCGCTACTTCTTTGCAGTCTTCAGCCAAAGGAAGCAGCCTACCTGGCTGGCTCCCTCATTCACTGTTGCTGCTCCGGTTTTTGCCGCGGTGCCAACCGTCTGCCGTGATTACACGTATATTGGTGGGCGCGCTGTGGCCCTAATGTTTGATCATGGAGAAGAAGTCGATTTCAGGTTTTCTGAGATGTCAGTCTTCACTCCCTTGTCATAGGAGACCTGCTTCCGCAGAAAAGAAAAGAAAGGATATTGCATTTCGTTGTGATTCATGACTGTCAGGCTTGAGGTGTTGTAGGGCTTCGTGGGAGCGGAAGAGGAAGTGGAAACAGGAAGCCAGGCTGCCGTGAGTGCACGCATAACACGGAATTAATTGGCCACAGATGTGAGGGCGCCTGCGGCGAACACGAGAAACTCCTATTGTATATGAAATGCATTAATGTTAATATTGTGAGCAGCTGGGTGGCTGGATGGCTGATAACAAAGCAAGTCATTTTAATTTGATCTGAGCTTCAGCTTTTAATTGAATTTCTAAGAACATGGGAGAAATTAACAGGCAGCTTCTGGTAATTCCGAAACGGAATTTTGGCTCAGAATCCAAGCTTCTTTCTAAATTTGGGGAATGTGGCTCTGGATAAAGACAGAGCCGAGAAAAAGTGTGCTGTGATAGCAAGGACAGCAGCCCTCCATCTCTGAATTTCAAATCAGTGCAGGTTGTCATTGTTGGTCAGGAAGGGATCAGATCTTACAGTGACTAACAAGTCAGGTCGACTTGTTAGGTAGTTGCTTGAATCAGCTTCACGACTTTGTCCTGCTTGAAGAGTCACGGATATCGTGTAGAATCATTTTTCAGAGACCTTCAAATTGGAGCCGGGTGCTGAGGCCGGAGATGAATCTTCTTGGTTAATAGAACCCAGTTGGACTGGGCAGGAACGTTTTCGAAAACAATAATGGCACACTGTGTCTTTTGACTGGGGCTGGAGAAGACTTATGTGTATAAAATTGCTGCTTCCTACAAGAAATAGACAAGACCATCAGTTTTCTTTTCCTGAAAACGCGTGCCCTGAGCGGTCACATTTGTACCCCAGTAGCTGCGGTGTATAATCTAAGCTGTCAACCGTTTTGCATCCTCAGATGGAATGCTTTTATCATCTTACTCCATCATGCAGCAGAACAGAATTGGGCAAGACTGACTGTTCGGGGCTGGAAGATAAGAACCTGATTTGGGAGAAGGTGGGGTGCCTAAAGATGAAGTACAGTCCTTCTTTTCTTTCTTTTCTCTTAGAAAAGAAAAGATTCCATTTTTCTTTCACCCCATTCATGAGTCATATCACCCTGAAAGTTTACTTTTTCAAAAACCATTGGGCTGCATTTTCTCAAATAAGGAAACCCAGCTCCAGAGGCAGGTACTGCAAGGTGAACTTCTTTTGCATGTCTCTGTCTTAGATCTCATTCTAAGTCAGAAGCTTGTGTGGGGCACAGAGAGAGGGAGAGGAGAGAGGGGAGCGGGAGGAGAGGACAGAGTAGCAAATAGGCAAGGGGTCTTAAGAATTGTGGGGACTGGGGCATGAACGTGGGTGAAAGACTGTCCTGAAGACTGCATTGAAGAAGGTGAGGGTAGTACTAATGAGTGGGTTTTGTGTACTGAGATGGGAAATCGAGGGAACTGATATTTTATTCTCTTTAAAGAAAACAAGGCCGCGATGAACGCGTTTGGGTGGTGACCGTGGAAGTATATAACGTTGGGAAAGGTGGGAAAACAAGGTTTGGAATAGAAAGAGCCATTAAAGCTGGAAGGGCCTTTAGAAATCTGTTTTCTGGTTTCCAAACTTTTCCTTTTCAATCAGGAGGACCATTTATTTCTCCAAATGAACTCTTTGCAGAAGTCCAGCCTGTACAAATCAGACAGGAGGTCAATGGCTCAGATCCGGCAGGTGGAGAGAGGCCCTGAGCTTCAAATGTGAGGCTCCCTGACTGCCCCCAATTGCTCATCCTACTCATCACCCCATGCAGTTCTAGAAGCATCTCCTAGGAATCCCTCGGGCTCCTTTCAGCGTAGTTTGCAAATCACCAAGCTCGTGGTTTTGTAAATGAGGGAACAAGCCCAGAGGAATGATCAGACTTGCCTGGAATAGAGGTGGGCCTAGAATCTGCCCCCCCCCCCCCCCCCCGCTAAGTCCTAGGCAGAGGCAGGCTTTGGTTTGGTTTGTTTGGTTTGGTTCTACTACACGATGCTGTCCTTCTGCTTGTGGGCTTACAATCAATTGCCCTCAAAAGAAGTCTCCAAGAACTTAGGATTTTAGGTTTTACTTTTGAATGACAGTCCCCGTTTGACAATCCCTTTCTGCCCTTCGTGTTTCTTCTTAAAAGAGAGAAGAAAAATATCTATCCCTCCCTCCCTCCCAACTTTCAGGCGAAATAAGAAAGTGTGACGTACTTAGAGCTCCTTGGAAGGAAGTTGTGTTGCATATTGCACATACTGCTCGTGACAAAACAGAAAGGCTTCTACGGGGACGTTAGATAATTAATGACCCCCTCTCTGCACTCCCCCCTGCTTCGGAGTAGTTTAGACCCAGCAGGCAATAACTCACTCTCACCACAGGACGCCACTGTGTTATTCAAATACGTCTTGCCTGGTGGCCAGTGGGTCTAAAGGGAAAAGAATCTGTATCATCACATCTCTGACTGCGAGCATCACATCTCATCATACTGAAAGTGAACACACACAGAGGGAAAAAAGCATAGTCTTTATTTACTTTGAAAGAAGCCAGTTATTAAGCAGACATTTCTTCTTAAATGGCTTACTGGTGTTCAGACCGCATCAAAGGTGTCACACAGTCTGACAGCTACAGATGTGTCATTGTTGCACAGAGCGGACATGAGAACTTTAACCTGCCAACTGCCCGGGGACATTTAAGGAAGAAGCTCTTGAAAGAAATTAACTGTGCAACATGCACACCCTGAGGAAATCACCTCCAGCAGAGAAAAAATAGTACCACATTGCTTTTCTACATCTTCAGTGTTTGTCATTTGCAATATGTTTTGGGCCATAGAGACACCAGGGCAATAGTTTGTCCTCTTTGCCAGATCCCTACTAAGGGATTCTAAATTCCATAAGAAAGCCTCTTGTTATCCCTTTGTTGAGGTCCTTGCTGTTGTAATTACTTCCTACCTAGTCTTCCCGCCTGCGCCTCAGGCGTGTCCAATCTTGTGGCTTCTCTGAGCCACACATAAAATATAATCACAGTAACTATAGCTGATGAGCTGAAAAAAAGAAAAAGAAAAAAAAAAAGAAAGAAAAGAAAAGAAAGGGAAAAAAAATCTCATCACGTTTTAAGAAAGTTTCCCAATGTGTGTTGGGCCGGACTCAAAGCCGTCCTGGGCCGCGTGCAGCCCATGGCCCGTGGGTTGGACAAGCTCATCTTACATTGTTTGCAGTCCAGTCCCTCCTTCCTGCCACTGCTGCACTGACCCTTATGAAGGACAGCTTTGCTGTCATTGGTCCAGGGTTTCTCATTTGCTTTGGCGAATTAGAAACCTAGGGCTGACTGAAAGCCCCACTGTGAATAATTGTGCGGGTTCTTCTTTTCCCACGTCTGTGCACTAACTGCTGGTGTCGGTTGAGGATTTATTATCATTTTAGCCCTTTCTCTTAGGCTTCTCACATAGTTCTGTCCTGTCACATCGTATTTATTGTTGTTGGTTGCTGCAGATTCCTTTTGGAACGTGCAAAGATGGAAATAAACAGATGCGTGAGCATATATGGCCCATCAGTCTCCTTCTCAGAGGCTTCCACTGCTTCCCTGTCATGCACTAAATACATTCTGAACTTCTCAGTCTAGATGGCATGCTCCGTGATGTGGCCTGAATCCACTATATTGTGATTTTGTCATCCACTTTCCAAGGATGTCCACTCTTGGGTCCGTCACACAGGATCCCGTGCCTTTCTCCAAAGTCGCCGTGTGTTTTCCTGCCTCTGTACATTTGGGCATGCTGTGACCGCTAACTCTTCTCTCTGCCTCTTGAGACCCTCTTGATTAAATCCGTGGCTCCACTGCTACATATTCCTGAATTCTTAACTAATCCAACCGCAATTTAGAACCTGCTCCCCTCCGGAACATTTCCTTTATTGCCTTTGTTATAGTCTACCTTGTATTACAGTTCTTTATACAGTTAGCTTAGATTACTACCCCTTTCATGCCCCGAAAACTACAAACTTCTTGTGGGGCATGGGCCATGCCTCATTCATCACTGTATCTTCTACAGCAGGAGTCCTAACTACTGATCTGCGGCCTGTTAGGAATCAGATGAGTGGTGGGCGAGAGAGAGCAAAGCTTCATCTGCATTGACAGCCACTCCTCATCACTCACCTTACTGCCTCAGCTCTGCCTCCTGTCAGATCAGCTGTGGCATTAGATTCTCACAGGAGCATGACTCCTATTGTGAACTGCGCATGCGAGGTGTCTAGGTTGCACACTCCTTAGGAGAACCTAATGCCTGATGGTCTGAGGTGGAGCTGAGGCAGTGATGCTAGCGCCAGGGAGTGGCTGCAAATACAGATGAACATCAGCAGGGAGGTTTGACTGCACAGACACCATAAGAAATCACTTGCTTGCAGACTCATATCAAAACCCTATCAATGAATGGCAAGTGACGATTATACTGCATCTGGTGGCAGGCTTGATAGTGACCAGTGAGTTGATGTACTTCATTTGTACAGCTGCATCTAGTGGCAGACTTTAAGTCAGAATCCGACACTGATTCTGCATTATGGTGAGTTGTAAAATGATTTCATTTTATATTACAATGGAATAATAATGAAAATGTCATGCCCTTGAATTGTCCTGAAACCATCCCCTGACCTGTTCTGTGGAAAACTTGTCTTTCACAAAACTGGTCCCTGGTGTCAAAAAGGTTGGGGACCATTGCCCTACAGCATGTAGATCAGTCTGTTGTATACAATAGTTGTTCAACGAATGTTGAAGAAATTTACATGAATAAAATGCAGCTGTAGTTCTGTTTGGGTGGGAGAGCTTGTGCTTTAGCATCTGGATCTGTGTGTAGTGACATGGGACCTCTCAGTATAACTTATTCTCACTAACAGAAACCCAGCACAAAGGGTAGGTCCTGTTGTCACAGAGTCAGTAGCACTAGATTCTTTATGAAAGATATCTAACTTCTGTTTCATTTAAAAAGAACATTAGCCCTTGAGGACTGACTAATTTGGAGGAAAGGCTCTAACCAACATTGAAAATACAGTTAAATACAGTTAGACACAGTAACATGGTAATGCTAACCCCCAGGCAGAAAACAAGGATACAATTACTTCATTCTCCTGTGGTACAGTTATGGAATGGTTAAATTGTCCCACTGAGTTGTCCCAGCACTCTGAAAAGTCTCCAGACACCTGGAGTGAATTGGAAGAATTTGATAATATGTCCTTAGAGATGGAGACAGGATATAGTTGCCAAAAATAGACACGACAAGTGAGTGCAGCAGAATTCCTAGTATGACAAAATCAGGAAGCAGGAATTTATTGAGCTGAAAACCATGACAGGAAAGCAAAAGACAATGATAACACTTGATTCTTAAAGTGGATGCTGTTTAATAAACACACACAGAGGCCTGCAGTGTAAAACAATGCTGATTTTGCCTCCCCTTGATTTGCATATACCATGTTGCCTTCTTCGAGATCACTTTGAAGAACTCCATTCTGACAATACATTCTGTAGACTGGACTCATCATATACTTCCTATTTACCTAATTGGTGAAGAGAAAAGAAAAGAAAAGAAAAAAGACAAGACAGCTGAGGAGCCCTGGGGTAAAGGGACAAGAAGACTTCAGTCATTATTTTGGAGATGTGTGCTTAGGCTTGAAAAAACTGGCATTCAGCACGCTGCTACTGACACATGCTTCACTCTCTGACCCTCAGAACCAAACAGCATGAATAATCC
Organism: Lyroderma lyra; assembly: GCA_004026885.1. NCBI lineage: Eukaryota > Metazoa > Chordata > Mammalia > Chiroptera > Megadermatidae > Lyroderma > Lyroderma lyra. Next base: position 263,452 of record PVJL010000779.1, on the reverse strand, counting down.
AAAGCTTCCCAGAATCCAAGACTTTTATATTAAAGTCACTTTTTTCCCTGTCCGTATTGTGTAGCTGCTTTGCTGCACAACAATGGGAACACATTTCCTGCTTTTCTTCTTTCTTTTTCTTTCTTTCTTTCTTTCTTTTTTTTTTTTTTGATTCAACAGCAGGCTTTAGAGTTTAACTAAAATTTCTCCATCACATAAAGTGGGACAGCAGTACTTAGGCCTATTTTTATGTTTTTATATATGACCCAGGTCACAGAAGAATGCTAGCTTTGAATTCTGGAAAAAAAAAAAAACAAAAACTTCTTTTTTCAAAAAAATGTTTGTCTTTTACATAGTATAATAAAGGTGCTCAATTTTTATCTGCCCTTTATTATTAATGTTCCCAGCTGTACAACTTAGGAAATAAAAACTATATGTTTTATGCCTGTGGGTGAGTGCTTTTGTATTCTAAAGAATAGCCTTGCAAAGCATTATGTTTTTGCTTTAGGACATCTTCCTACGTCATCTACCTAGAGGGTGCTAAGCAGGAAGAGGCGACTGTGACATGTTGCATGTATGTATTGGGGTCATATTTTAATTGCTGTGGGATTACATTTCAATTTCTCCCTACAGTTTTCCCTGCAGTAACCACCTAGGTTACCCTTCCCATCAACAACCATGTACATCTTGAAATTAATTAAACAGATACTATTACTCTCTTAAGAAGGTTTCGGTGTCTCCCAATTGTCTGCTGAATCTCTTTAGTCTGGCATTCAAGGCCCTCCATGATTCGGCTCCAATTTATCTTTCTAGCTTTTCCTGTCACTAGTAACTCCATTGCGTGGACTTATGTTTCAAGCAGGCGCGCGCGCACACACACACACACACACACATACACACACACATACAGGCAGATAAGGTACAGAAGCGGCAACGAGGAACAAACCAGTCCGATAGGAGAGGCCAGTTTTGGGCTGCTCTGGGCACCACAGCTGGCAGGGGTTGCCTTGGTTGAGTCCCCAACAGCAGGAGGTCTCGGTGAGATGGAGCAACCCACCAGCAGCCTAAAGTCGGGGGTGGGGGGTTTATCCTCCTCTTGCAGGTCTTACTGTCCCAGATGATGGCGCGGGGTCTCCTTGGCAGCCCGTGCTCATCACTGGGTCCGGACGCGTCCCGACTGCACATGTTCTAACTATGAGGTCACACTGGTTTTCAGAAAGGAGTCACTTACGTCTGCGTCCATAGCACTCTGTGCAGAATCCCTCCTTTCTACGTATGTTTTGAGGCCCCATTTAAGTGCTCTGTGTTTCACAGTCTTATCTCTTCCACTTATTAGAGTTTGGTTTTTTGTTTTAGGTCCCTCAGTATTATTTTCCCTCACAATCAATCCTGAATTCTAGGAACCTACTTTATAACCCCATGGCACGGTAGCAGCTGATTGCCAGTAACACCCTGTGCAGTGATGGGAAGGAGCTCTCATGTCCAGCACTGGAACCCTGAACCTTCCTATCTTAATTATATTGCGGCGTCTGCCCTTTTCTGGTTAAGGGAAGTCATGTTCTAGCAGCCTCACTTTGCATCAACTAGGGGGACCAGGTGACAGAAATGATGGTGCTGTTCATTATCAGAGATGTAGTCTTTTTTATGTATGGAAATAACATCGGGTTCATTAATGGAAACAATAGTTCAGAACAATGAATTCAGTAAGTCTCGGAATCAATCAAGTTGGCGGAGCACAGGCGAATGGAGTCCTCTCAGACATTGGAAGGAATGACCAAGCCATCAATTCAGCTCATAACGCGTGGGGCTCCGCCTGAAACAAAGCCTCAGTAGCATCAATATAACCACAGCTGCAGACCCGAGATAAGAGTCCCTCTTTAGCTTCCAGCAGAATTTGCATAACTCCCAGAACTCAAGCCTCAGGTGCCAATAGGACTCAAAGTAATCTTTACAATTGTCTGCAGGTTTAGCTATCTCCCTCTGATAAAAAGTATTATTTAGCGTTCTTGACTCACCGTTTCAAAGCAAACGCCCTGGGCACCTGTATCGAAGGCTTAAGAGCGCCCCTCCCTGTTTATTTGTTAAGTTGGCAGGCCGCCACCACAGAGAAACTGATGTCTGTTAGTGCCACCGGTGTGACTTGTGCAGTCTCTCTGGAAAATGTCCAGACGTCACTGTTTTGAAGGCTGACTTCCCTTGGGAACAAAAAACGGATAAATGTATTCTGCACTATGGTCATACTGCCCTATAGACCAACGAGGGCTACAGGCCGCTTGAGAAATAAACACAAGTGACAAAAGACTAATTCTTTTGGAATTCGTTATGGGAAAACCATGTTCCTGTCTGAAGAGAAATCTCCATGAGGTTGGTCCTTTGTGGGGAGGTCGGGGAGGAGCCTCCAAAGTGTCTGGTCACGTGGGTGGCCTGACATATCTGTCCGCCATTGACCTCAAGCATGACCCAAGTGATTCAGCTCAGTGGACTGTCGCCTCCTTTTTCTCTGCTCCAGGCATGTGCCTCTTAAAGTTGTGCCCAATTAGCTGATGTGTTAAAAATAACTTGTATCTGATGGCTTTGGTTGGAGAGCTGCAAACTCCATATGAAGGAATTCAACCACATTGAGTCCCTAGGCAGTTTGTGGGGGCCATCTAAAGAGCTAGAAGATTATTCTAGAAACCTGAATCATGCTAAATGTCTTGTGAAACGAACCACCCATTGTTCATTCAGTGAACTGGCCCAGTTTTAATGAACTTGGGCACTGTTCAGCCGTCACTCACTATAAACAATGCAAAGCAAACAAATCAATAACCAAGTTGCTTTTCCCATAGTGCGTTTGGCTCGCGTGGATCAGTCAAAATTTGGGAAACACGCATTAAACAAACTCAAAACTTATTCTGTTGCCATGTGCTCTGTGACTCTGTCGAGAGGGAGCTGAGCATGCGCGTTACCTACCCACTCACCCAGTGGTACCAGGGCAGCCTGCCCTTTGATGAACATAGACTGAATACTTGCTAACAACAAAATCTGTCAGCAGCGTGACTATGAAAGAACTGTTTACATAGCGAACTCGTTTTGTTTTCTTTAGTGGGTAAAACTAGCTCTACTCGTTGTAACATTTTGTTCTTGGCTTAATTTACAATGCAGCTAGCATAATCTGGCATATTTTTGGTTTTAGGTCACTCCAAGAAGTTAGTTTGCTTATATTTAGAGAAATAGTACAAAACAGTGCTGCCCTTATGGAACATTCTTTTCTTGAGTGTCCTTTTGGAGTCTTCACACAACTAGGATTAAGGAGGACTAACATGACATCATTTCTGAAACACCAACAGACAAAAAGCTAGGCCTCTACTAGTTTTATAGGCATCCTAATTAGCTTTTCACTCTGGCTGGAGGGCGAGTTTTGGGTCTGTTGGAAACGGCTCCTGCTTTCTGGCTGAGTTACTCATTTGATGACTGTTTACTGAGTGCTTACTGTATTCCCAGCACCCTTTTAGGTGCTTGACGTAGAGTTGCTAACAACAAACTCCTGGAGCTTCCATTCTATGGGGGAAGGACATACATTCATGAAGAAATGACATGTTTGCAGGTAAGATCATTGATACGAAGGAACTCAGAGGTGATAAGCTGCAGACTTTGTATTAAAGAACTGAATATAAAATTGTTAGATGAAAGTGCAAGAAGGGAACATTAGGGTCTGTTATATTAGTGACGTCTTTTCATTGTCAAGTACACAAATACGGCAGTGAGCTCAAAACAAGTTACTGTTTCACCCCTCTCTCATCTGTTTGCTAGCTTTTCTGGTTGGTTGTTGGCTTGCTTTTGTTTTTAACTTCTTTTTTCATTTTATGTGTAGTGAATTTTTGCCAAGGGAACGTATAGAAGTGGATTTTCTAAATACCCTTAAGAAAATGATCCGTCACCCCCGTCCTCTAAGGTCAGCAATGTCACCTCTCCATTTTGATGGGTAACACAAAAGGCAATCGGTTGTTGTCTTTCAACTTTCTGCTCTGCATTTATAAAAGTGCAATGCACAATTTGTTTTGAACCTCACACGTGCTGGCTCTGTAACAGAACTCCGTAATGATAAAATGTACTACCACAGCTGGACTTGCTTTATACTATTCTAACTACTATTAGAGTATTCTAACTACTCGTCACTTCCCTCTATTACAGCGAGCGAATCAAAGAAACGAGTAACTTCCATTTCACAGGCAGTTCTGATTGGCGTGGTTTTTATTTTTCTTAGGCTCGTTCAAGCTACTTTTGGGGGTTGCTTAGAGAATAAGATTGTAGTGAAGTATTGTATTTTGTACATTAGGTGTAGTTTTAAAATACATTTTCCATTTATTATCAGGTCCCCCAAACAACTAATATTTGAAGAAAAGAAAAATGTCTTCAAAATATTTTTGGATGTTTTATGTATGTATGTGTGCATGTATGTATTTATTTTTACTGTTAGGCTTATTGGGGTGACGTTGGTTAACAAGAATTACATAGGTTCCGGGTGCACAGTCCTACAGCGCATCATCTGTGTGTTGTCTTGTGTGTTCATCACCCAGAGTCAGTTCTCCTTCCATCATCAGGTATTTGACTACCCCTCCCTCCTCTCCCACCCCCTCCCTCCTCTCCCACCCCCTCCCTCCTCTCCCACCCCCTCCCTCCTTACCCTCAGGTCAACAGTAAACTATTGACTGTTCATGAGTTTTTTTTT
>PVJL010000779.1:199244-258662 GCA_004026885.1 Lyroderma lyra | reverse complement strand
AGAAATAATGGCCAAGCTCTTCATGAGGCTCTGAGCAGAAAGTATTTCATGCAGATATCAGCGTCCTCTCTGCCCCCTCCTTTGCCTTCAGTCACATTGTAGCTTTCCCGGAGAATACCTTAATGATGAACGGGAGTATCCGCTGTCGTGCCGAAGCTGGGTTTTCTGCTGCCATCAAACAGAACACACGTGCACTCTCATAGTCCCTGCGAATGGTCACAGGCCACTGCGCTGTGGTCACAGTGTTCTGCGTGGTACAGTTCGTTTCCATTAAGAGGCAGTTCGATTTGCAGGTACGTGGCGATCCTACTCCCCGGAGAAGCGTGTTAGCATGGTTTCCCCTTTATCGGAGGCGATGGGCAGCCGATCGTACCGGCGGAGGGAAGCAGCCCCCCTCTGCTCCAAGTGGAAGGAATTATCGTGCTAACCTGCACGTCAACGTACTGTTTATCCTGTTGGTTGTTTTCACCCACACATTTATTTTGCTTCATCGTACCATGCGGAGGTACCCAAATAGTGACACGGAGACAGTCACACGTGTGTCCCAGACACTGGGTTTGCCCGGGACAGTTGGTCACCTCAGAAAAGTCACTCTGATGTGACTAAGCAGAAGCTTTACACCCCACCGGAGTTCATTCCAGACTTAAGTGGGGGAGATTGGGGAAGATAACTTAATACTTCTAGTACGTAAGTAGTGAAAATCATGGAACTGGTCAGATGTCGAGGTCAGAGGTAACAGAACAAGCATGAGAAGAAGAGACTTAATAATTATCGTCTTAGATTCTTGGTCTCCACACTTACTCCGAGTGTTAAATAAACAGCGGGGTTTGTGTATCGAGCAGAACAATAATGAAAAGAATTATGAAAAATGTTTGTGCTATTTATTTGTATCTGCTGGGTGTGCAGTAAAACGCAACAGGCTGCGCATTGTCGTGTGATAGTCACTGCCTTGTCTCTAGGTGTCGGAGATGGCTGGGAGCCACTGAAATGCACTGCCACTCTCAGCCTATGGAATTCTGTTGTATCAGATTCTGAGGGAGGATGTGCACATTCAGGTGTGAAGTTTAGGATCGAGACCAAGAGCCTTTGGGTTTTTAAGCTTTGATCCAACACAAGTTACACGCTTTCAGCCAAGTTGCTTGAACTTCGTACCACGGTTCTCTGATTCTTCTTCGACTTGAGCGAGCAGACTTAGCTCTGGAGTTCAAGGCGGAATCCTTGTGGACAGTCCATCAGAATGCTGGTATCTGAAGCGAAGATGGGAGAGAAGGCAGCTTTTGTAACAGAAATGAGTGTCGGGGACGCACGGTGTGGCCACCTTCCTTTTCCGGGTTACTTGCTTGTCTGGGCCCGATACGGTCAGCATCAAGCGGAAAGTCCTGTCTCACACCTGCAGGGTCTGCTCCCCAGGTGCCCATGAAGCCTCACGTCCCGGTGGGCAGACGTGGGAGTCAGCACATGCGTCTTGAAACGAAACTGTCTGGGTTCGAAGCCTTGCCCGATCATGATAAACTCTGTGACCTTGGGCACATTTCTTAATTTCTCTGTGCCTCCATTTCCTCATTAGCAAACTTGGGCTATTAATAATATATGACTCGTAAGGATAAATACATGTAAAATGCTGAGAATGGTGCTAATGTTGTCCCCTCTGCTGATTGGAAGATTGTTAGGGCAATGGCTTGTCTTTTGTACTGCGTGTGTCACGGCCTCTAGTGTGTCTGTACTTAAATAGCTGATCGATTCATATCAGAGAGCGGATGTGTAACTTTGATCCTTAGGTCCTCCCACTACTTTTAAGACTTACAGCCATCACTTAAATCACTTCAAGGCTAGGTCTCATAAAGTCTTGCTGATGTTACACTATTTTTTAGCAGCTGTGTATGTGTGGGAGAATAGCATTTGCAGGTCAATTTTCTTTCGTGTTGGAATTCAGAGAAGAATGAAATGTGGTGTTTTTACGTAAGGTTCATACACATCACTAAACCACACTTCCTGGAGTTAATCCCACGAGGATAGAATGCATTGTGATAAGAACAATTTTTGAAATTTCATTATATGAACGTTTCACATGCACACATGCTTTTCCCCTCTTGTTTCATCTATCTCGCTTTTTTTTTTTTTTTTTTGGCATGGAATATTTTAAAGTCATCCAGCATATTTTATTTGTAAGTAGTTCAGTACATATGATTAACAGTGGAAGAGAAATGAAAATAATTTTTAAAAGAACAGAGAAATAGTTCTCAACATTGTGTTAAAACTGTTGAATCTTTTCTTGCATTTTTACAATGTTAATAAGACCATTTTGCTCTCTTCTACCCCAAAGATATAAACCTATAAAAGCAAATGTTCCCAGCGGACAACAAAGAAATACGTGAAACAGAGGGATATCTTATTGTGTCCACTTTGTCTTTGAAGTATACCACAAAGCATATGCTTTGATAAAAAACACTGCATTATGATTTCAAAGTGATAGATTACTATAATAATCAGATGGAAAGTATATATATTTGTTTCATTTGAATGACTTTGCAGCTCTCTAATATTTTGGAATATCTTAAATGAAATGTAGAGCAGAGCTCAGGATGCAATTGTAGCTCATGAATCTATTTTTACAAGGCTTTCTTTCTGGGGATGTTAGGACCTAATGGCTTTCATGATTTGATGACATGGTTTCACAACTGATTGTATTATCATTGCCTCCTACACTGCTCACGAAGTACACCAGAGGTGTTAAGGTAGAGGCTTAGATACCTATTTACCTCGTTTAGTTTACCAAGCACCTGCCACACAAAGAGTAATCACTGGTTTCTAAATGATGGTAACTTATGCTTTGTTGTACTTTTAAAATTACAGTTTAATAGAACACCAGCTTGAGCACTATGTGGTTTTTAAATCTTAAAGCAACCATGTGCGACAAAGAGTTACATTATGAGAATTGTTAGGGACATGCATAGTTCTTGCCACAAATGTTGGATGGTTCCGTTCTGTAAACCCAAGCCAGACATGTGTAGGAAACAAAATTCAGGGGTTAAGGTTGTTAACAACTGAAACATTTATACCTGTATATTCGTAGTCTATATTGCTTATACTTATTTACCTACAGTTGAGACTAGACAGATGTATATATAGAGACAGATATATGAGGTTGGACAGTTAAGTTTGTGAACTCATCCTAGAGAAAGTGCTCCATCCCTCATTGCTGAATGTCACTACAGTCACCTTCAAAGCTTCTTCGGGAATGGCCATCAGAGCTTGTATCTTGCCAAGGTTATGACACCTTACCACACTGTTTGTACATTGCTGCCAACGTAAGTGCACAGGTGGCAAGTTTGTGAACTTAGTTGTCAGATTTGGGGTACGACGACAGCTCTGATGGCCATTCCAGAAAAGGAGTTCCAAAACGGCTCTGAAGGGTGGACTAGGCACTGGCATCGGTGCACAGCTTCCCAAGGGGAGTCCTTCGAAGGGGACCGTAGTGATATTCAGCAGTGAGGTGTGCAGCACTTTTTCTAGGACGTGTTCACACAATTAATTCTCTGACCTTGTATGTACTGCCAGGAGTACCATGAATCCATGAAGGCAACATCAGCTCTATCCAAGTGGAGTGGATTGTACCTGACTCTGTGTAAGTTAAAGTTCAGTAAACTCCCATTTTGGAATCTTCTGGAATGAACCAAATTCAAATCAAAACCACTCTGTAGGCAGTTGAAGCTGAAGTATAAGTCTTTCAGTGATCTTTGTCCTGATATTTTCCTTCACATTCATAGCTCTTGTCTCTGTGTATGTTACGACTTCACACATACTCTGCCAAGGAGACTGTTGAAGTTTGTGAATTGATTTGATGTCATTAGTTTGTGTCAAAGCTTTCCTGTGTTCTTATGCTCTTAAATAGTTCACTCTGGGCTTTTCTCTTCCCATTTTTATGTGAATTTGACTAAAGCACAGCTACCCTTCAAAGTGAAAAGGTTTCATTTGGAAAATTCTTTTGAAATGACTTCTTTATTATAGATGCTAGAACAGCCATTTCTAGAATACAATTCCCAAGAAATTTCTGCCACTACAGTGAGTGACAGGTTACTGGCACATACTTTTGTTTCCTTGCATGGTAAATAGGAAAAAAACATAAAGAGGATTTTAACTTCAATTTTAAAGAAAAATTGTTTGGTCTGGTGCCCTGAAAATCGCTCTTCTATCATGGATAGTTTTGAGTAAAAAATTAAAACTGCTGTTCCCCTCCTCAATTTTGAGGCTCTTCAATATGGTTTTCTTTGGCAATATTATGAGAATCTACTTTCTAAGTAATGTTGACCATGCAAATTTAAAACACAAACGGCAGACTCAAGATAAAAATAGAGGAAAGCAACTCAATAGCCATCCGTCAGAGTTAGATGTGACAGTCTCATGACAGTGATTAGCAAAGTCAGGCATGAAGCCGTATCCAAGCTACACACGGACAGGGCTGAGAAAATGCTTTCCAGCAGGTCTTCTGATGTACAAGCTTTAGGGCACATTTCTCTGTGCTCACAGACGTGAGGTGGATGTGATAGGTTAGAAAACAGGTGTCTTCCTTAATATTGGAAAGCCAAGGCCAGGAGAGGCAGTAGGCTGATTCTGCGAGTAGTTCTAGCATGTATGCCGGTCACCTGACTCCACCCAGCCTCGATTTTCTCATCAGAAAGATGGGGAGAAATGGTCACGGTGATGGCAAGATAAATGTAACGATTTGCAGCTGTCATGAGAGAGTCAGCAGAATCCCAGCTCGTTCGTTGGTGAGATGAGGAGATGGAACATAGAATCGTGGGAGCACAATGCCAGAAATATCATGTAGTACATATCTATTTTTTTTAAAAAATAATAGAATTAAATAGTTCAGGGGCAGTCTTTAAGGCAACAATTTCAAAAGAAATTAGTTATCTTTTTGGTGGAAAACAGCGGCCACAATGATAAGAAAACTAGATCCAAAATACTGGCTTTGAGCAGAAGAAGATAGTGACACCAGTTAAAAATCCAGTATTATAGCCAGGGAAGAATTCATCAGTGGCTTCAAGGTTAATGATAAAAGAACATTCCAGCAGAAAGCAGACAAGAGGCTTCGATTTCTCTGGACGGGAGCACCGTCCACCACATTTAGTTGGTCTTCGGGTGACTCACCGTACTGGTTTGCTGGGGACTTTCCCGGGGTTACTACTGCAGGTCCCACATCCTGGCAAACTCCCCACTCCTAGTCCAATGGGCCCAAGTCTCCCCCTTTGGCCTCAACGCCTTGGGCCATGGAAGTTCACAGGGCTCCCACGTCCCCAGTTACAGCTGTAATGTCATTCCCACAATGTACTGCCACATCCGGACCTTTACTTCATATGAGAAAGTCATCCTTCACCTGGGCATCTCGGCTGTATTATAATCAGTAGAAATTGTCCAGACGCGGAGTAGACGACGCGGTGATAAATGGAAAGTTCGGGAGCTTATTGTAAACCACTACTCTGTGAAGCTTCTGCAGATTTTATTGACTGCAATGTCTCAATCAGGAGATCCTGCAGGTTTTTGGTTCTTTTTTATTACATGCTCAGCAAAAACTGCTAACTGCCTTTCGTATGGTGTGCTGTAAATAAAAATTCACTGAGTGTTTCGCATATTCTCCTGAGTCAACATTAAACTGCACTTTTCTGTTTTGTGCTAATGGACATCATCCAAAAGTTTGTCTTTCTAGAAATTTTCACACATGTCCACAGTTCAGTTAAACATTCTCTGCCCTCTAGGAAACTATAGTGTGAAATAGCATCGAGACTTTTCCACTTTGTCTCAACAGCTGTTTTTGATTCAGCTTCCCAAAAGGCCTTGACTTGGCCTTGACATAAATAAATGCGGGCCATGGATATCCTCAAAGACCTTGTTTCTTCCTGTCCTTTCAGAACAGTGAGACACATCAGTTTAGTGTATGAGTAACCTTTCGCACAGAGAGGTGAGTAAGACCTGTTTGATCATCAAGGGAATAATCCTGAATAAATGCCTAAATCGGTGTTTCCCAAAGGTTAATGATGACAGAATAAACTAGGGTGTTTCTTATGAGGAGAGATTCCACATCCCCTCAACTTTAGAAATGAACGCACTCGGAGACGCCAGGGGTGCTGGGGGCTCAGTCCACCTCCATACTCAACACTCGGGGTGATTCTGATGCACACGTTCCACTCACTGGGCTTAGAATAACAGCACTCGAAACCCTGCGTCCTTAACTTCCACTGTCTTCGTCTGATAGCAGGTGCCTTTCCTTATTAGCATTCAGAAATTTTAGGAACAAAATGGATTAGAAGTCCCACCTGCAGATGTTTACACACGTGCCTTCCCACAGTTCTAAGGGAGCTTTTGATTTCAGGGGATGCCAATCTTCTTGTTGATACCGTTTACATTGTCACATGCTTTCTATGTGAGAGGGTGTCCGTGTGTCTCCTTCCTCTCCAAACTGCCTGGGCCTCGGTTTGTTCCAGGGGCTCATAGGATTCCTGAGTCTGTCGCCTTCTGATCAGGCACCGTTTCAGTGTATTTGCTTTAAAGAGGGTTTTGTATGTGATGTACAAAGAATAACTTTTCCTACCATGCCGAGAACGATATTATAGGTCAGTAAGGCTGGATTCGTAGCCTCACCATCAAAGGTACCTCAAGGAGCAGGGTATTGGATTGTGTATTTAGATACCAGGTATAGATGATAGAGGTCTATTATGTTAAACTATTATGAACCTGGAGTTGAAGTAAAATATGTCAGAAACATTTTAACAAGAAATCTCAATGTATCCATTGTATGAAAAGAGGAATAATAGATTGCAGCCTACCTGCCCGGAGTGATTGTGTTAGTAAGGTGTAGTTTGAAAATGTCAACGGCAGGCTTTTCTGGGTGCCGCTGTTAAGTACTGTACCAGAACAGTGTCTCCAATGCAGGCCTTGCCGGCATATTAAAGACCGGCTCTTGGCGGATGGCATAATTATACTGAGTTGTCAAGAGATGTTCTTGATACCCAGGGTGAAATTTCCTTTCTTCAGCTACCAGAAAATTGACATGATTCATTGTTCATTATGCATCCATCTTTTGCTTCCTAGGCCGTCCAGCTTGGATTTGGGAAAAGCTCCTTGGAGACTCTAGGGCACATGCTCGGGCATCTTGATGACGGGAATGTTTTTCTTTGGAGTGTTTTAGTTTTCGTTTTTCTTCCTCATCCAAGGGGTCCCTTCACTAGCGCTGTAATCAGCTGACACTCGAACTAGATCATCTTTGGGGGCCGAGTGCATTTGCTTTCCGTCTGTGGCTGGAGACGTTTCTCTAAAGCAAACGCACACCTCACCGAACACAAAAACAATCAGGCAGACCTGCAGGTTTTCCTTGGGGAGCTGGCCGTTTATTTTATTCATGAAGAAGCTTGGCCCTCCGTTCCTCCCCCTGCCCCGTGTCTACCTCTTTCTTCCAAGATGAGCTCACTCGGCCCCATGCTGTAGCAGGCCTGGTGCAGGGCAGGGCTCTGCCGCTGGGACACGGTTCTTCTGGAAGAGCGCACGAGACCTTTGTTTGGTGTGACCCATCCAGACGATGGCGAAAAGCATCCTGGGACCCAAAGAGAAAATGCCTTTGCTACTGATGCCTGTCCGGATGAAATTTTGTGTTTTAAAAAAACCAATAACCATGGCCACTGTGACCGCTTAATTAAGAAATAAATGTTTGCTAGGCCACTGATATTTTCTTGATTGTCTTTCCTTCCTGGGGTCCGTATCACGCTTATAAACACAAGCACTTTGGGGTTTTTGTTCTTGTTGTTATTTGCCTAACAAATGGTTACTCTTGGCATTACTCATCTTTACGCTTTCCTCGGTAACTTGAAAAAGATAATGCGAGCGAAATGTCGAATTGTGCCTTTGCTCACACCAAAGCTACTGAGATCTCCATGTTCGGGGTTCGGGGGTATGGAGGGAAGAGAAGGTGAGTCCTATACTGAGCCTGCCCTGCCTACTTTATCTTGTCTTCGCCCTTAAATCTCCGGGCCTACCGGCCCCAGATCCTGAGCCCAGGTGTGCTAACTCCCCGGTCCTGCCTGCGGCCAGCAGCCCAGTGCTCCCCCAACTCACCGCTGTTCCACTTGAATCAGAGAAGGGGAGCAGCTGGTAGTTTTTTAACTTGAGACCAAACCCCGTGAAAGTCTATTTATTTATTTATTTGTTCACTTATTTGTATTGTCTTCACTCTCTCTTTATACAAACTACGAGGGCTGTCTGGAGAAAATCCAGCCATACATGCCTCTGTTTTTCATACTGTGTGGCTGGATACTTTCCAGACAGCCCTTGTATATACATATATATCTCAACAACATTGCAAAGAGAAAGTAAAGAGATGCTTACTGTATTTTTAAGGAGTGTGTACTCAATATAACCAACAGACAGACAAACCAAAACAAAACTGCACATGAACACAAGTGAGAAACATTGCACAAAGTAAATGAGTCCATTCTCTTCAAAGATGTCAAGGTCCTGCTAGGTGTAAAGGGACAGGGCTGGGAGGCTAGCGGGAGGACGGCATGGCCAAGAAAGTCCTAACAGAGGCATAAGCCCTCGCTACTTTCAATTCTAGCTGGGAGGAAATCACACACCCAAGTCAAAGAAATTAAAGCCGTTAAAACGCAACAGGCAATAAATAATAATGTAAACAATATGTATGAGTGCTGACCTTATAGAGTTGTTCTGAAGATTCAATTAAAGCTCCCTACTAGAGAGCTGGCTTGTCATAGGCCCTCAAGCAAGGATAGCCATTGTTATTAATACTCTGATGGCGATAGTAACGGTAGTCATGGCGACCCATCAGGACACTTAAAGTGAGAGGGTGGAGTCGAGGAGTGGAAAGCACAGAGAAAATCAGCATGATAATACATTTAATTAATGCATACCAAACATTTAATTTAAGTAGGATTACTTAATGACTTCTATTCGGATGACTAATGAAGTTTAATGGTAGTAAGTGCTGAGAGTCAAAACTCACTTCTATAGTGAGACCAAAAAGTAAAATTGCTAATGGTTTATTTCCATTCCTTTAATGGTTAACTCATTACGAGTCTATATTATCCTTTTTTATCACATTAAACCGTAATTCACTTAACGAATGCTGTTGAGACATGGTCAAAATGCATCAACAGACTCCAAAGGAAATGACTGTGCATGAATTGCATTCTCTTTCAACTCTGTACCATAACTAAACTCTTCCTTTGCTATATTTGAACTTCAGGTGATTCTGTTGCATTCATGAGTAAAAATAAAGGTAGATCTTGCATGTGTTATGTTTTGGGTGAACCCAGTTACCCCAGCAGAGGGTATTTCCTCACTGTATTGTTAATTTTCTTCCAACGTTATATGAATTATCAGACAAGTCATCATCCTTGGAGCCTGAAAGAGCAGTTTTTAGTTCCTCATTTCTATTTTCTGGTGTGGATCACTCATGATAGACCTAGAGAGACTGAACTTCAAAGGACTGGTCTAATATTTATGAAGTTTAATGCACAGTTACCTAGGTAACAAGATATTAGCCGGAAAGGTTAAGGCTTATGAATATTAAAACTTTAAAGAGCTCTTTGGCAGGTGTGAATTTTTATCAATTATTTTCTTACAGCTGAGTGAAAAGAAGTCAGAATTTAAAATATGCAAATGATCAGAAAAAGACAGGGAGGACTCAGAAAAATCCTGGTTAGCTCACTATTGCAATTTTTATTTGTATTTGTTCTCTCAGGTTTTTGGAAAAACAATTAGGAAGTCAAATGAGAGGGAAACAACAGTGGATTTGTTGTCTCAGTATTTTTATATTACTAGAACATCTCAAAGACATTAATTGGTAAGGTAATAAGATGGGTGTATCAGTTCTGATTCAATTACTGTTAAAAACTAACACGTTCTAACAAAAATCATGTTAAGTGTAATCAAATGAATCATCGACTGTGAGCACAATTTTAAACAAATAGCAGTGTATGCCCCTTTAATTTGTTTTTGTCATCTAAATGATCACATTTGCAATTGTTATGACGCTGCTTTGAGACTAACAGTGTCAGAAGTCACATGGAAGCCCCTCTGTAGCGGGCACCACACCTTGCTTAATTGAACTTGGGTCTTACAGCCTCCCAGTGCCCCCACTGTTGGTATTTCGATTTTATCTATTTTTGTGGGAATCCACTTCACGGTTTGGGAACAAAGGCTGTTGGATTTTGCCATTTCCACGTACACTTTTCAAAATGGAGTCTCACAGGACGCAAATGGTTGTATCTTAACTCTACGGCAATCAAGGGTCCCTCAAGGGCACCAAGTGTTCAGTAAAGATTTACTGCCATCTTCAGTTTTGGGGAAAGTTTTGAGGTAAATTCACTGTCAACAGCTATTATTTTTCTTATCTTCAGCACATAATTAGCTCTGAACACCCCTTCCTTAACATTTTTCCAAAGTATATTCCTCTCACATTCAAATCTGCCCTCCAATCTATCCAATTAAGGTGAATTGACAGGAGTTCCCATATCCTGTTTCTAGAATGACTAGAAATGTCTTTAAATAGAGTCAGATTGTATAGGCCGTTTTAGCAAAATATTTTGCAAAATGTGTATTTAAAGTATCACCAATCAGGAGTTTGTGCTAGAAATTTTATGCACGGTTAATGGTCACAAGCACCATTTTGAGGAGAGAATGATTCATCTTATTTTACAGAAGAGGAAACAAAGTCAGAGTGATTGAGTTCTTTGCCTAAATCACAGACACTGTGTGTGGTCAGCCCGCGATTTCAATCCCGGTCTGCCTAATCGGAAGCCTCATGTTCTCTCTACATATGATAGCCGGCCTACAATGACATGATACACTTATCTTGTTTATTTCTGCCTCTCTTGATCCCAGATCAAGAGCAGGGATCTTGTCTTTCTTGTGCACGGCTGTGACCCCAGGGCCCAGAAGAATTTCTGGTATATTCTGGTGAGAGGAAGCAGAGTTTGCCACCCCAAAATATGTCTTTGGGGCTATTGATTATTTTAAGCTGGTTATTTTCGAGAAATGAAAGACTCAGGAAAAGCTTTTGACCTTCCCCCGACGTGCCTAAAGGGGATCTGTCATCCTAGATAGTGACGCTAGGTGTGACATGCAGGAACCTAGCAAGACCCGTTGATCCAAGTCCCCTTGGCGTCCCATTGTTAAAGATGGCCCTGCCAACATTTATTTACCGAACATTTGCTTTTTTATTTCCATCTGAGTCGTCTTCCTGCTCTTTAAAGTCCAAACCACAACTTCTTAGCTCAAGATGGCATATATAAGCCTCAGTGGCCCAATTTGTCCTCGGGTCCCATATTCTTATGGGACCCCTGTGTGTACATACTTGTAGGTCATACATTTGGGCATTTTCTCCGGTTAATCTGTCTCGTGTTCATTTGATCATTAGTCCAGCCAGAAGGCCTTAGAAAGATGGGAAGAAATTCAAGAAGATTGAAATCATACCAAGCGTATTCTCAGACCAATCAGCACGCTCCCTATCTCTAGCTCAAGCCAGGCTGATGAGACCCACCTGGAAAAATGAAGCCCTCTGTCCAAGAAGGAAGCCAGTGCAGAGGCCAGCGGAGCTGAGTAACCGAGATAAGAGACATGCGATGACCTCACCGACCCACAGGTGAAAGCATTGTACCCGCTGGGTGCTCCCTCCCCAGCCTAGACTGTGGGAGCCAATGGCCGGCTAGCTTAGTTCTTACTTCAGCGTAAGTGGGCTTTATTTTGCTTGTAATCAAGTAACACTAAATAGATACACTGTTTGACCTTGGGCAAGTCATTTAGGGTCTGAGGCCCAGGTTGTCAGTTAAAGGGGCAGAATCCTTTTAGCTGTCACACAGGAATTATTAGGAGTCTCGCATATCTGTGAAATGTATTTTGACAACTATAAATGTAAAAAAGAGGATAGGTATTAGTGTCTTTCATTCAAGAAATCACCCATAGTATTTACTGTGATTATGTTTTTTTTTTAAAAAACAAAAATCCCAAACCCAGGATTCAGTAAACCATTAGTCACTGGGAAAGCAAACCCCTGCTTCCATAGCAGTTAAATATCTCACCACAGGATTTCTCTAACATGACTAAAATTGCAAGTTTTTTTTTTCCAGCAAAGAACATGAAAACCTACTTATTATTCCTCCTAGAATATGCAGGGGCGAGCATTTAACGTTAAGGCTGGTTCTTAAAAGCCTGCAGAAAAGTTTTGAAAGAAAAATTGGTCGCTTTCTCATACCTGCCACATATCCAACTTCTCAGTTGGAGTATAGGTTGTAAATGCGTTGTCAGAGCAAAACATTTTTAAATGGCAAAAGTCAACCTTAGAACATCACACCAGTCATTCAGAGGAGATATATGAGGGCTGTCTGGAAGTCTGCAGCCACGTGATAGGAAAAATAGAGGCCTTTCGGGCTGGTTGTCTCTGGAAAGCCCTCGTATTTGAACATCGGTTCAAATCCTGGGTCCACCGCCATTTTGCTCCCGCTCTTGTCTTATGTATCATATTATACCTGATGAACCAGACTGAAATGATCATCTGCGTGATCTGAGAAAGCTACTGGGATTGGCAAAGGAGGCTGCTTTATATTCTGGCACCCTCAGGACCTAGCATGAGAGGCATTATTTAAATATGCCTCAATTATAGGGAGAAGTTTGCATGCGAACATGGGCATGTAGATGAGGGATGGGCGGAGAACCTGCTTATCCAACTGTGTATTTGCCTAAGGGGACGAACTACATCATCCTGCTTTTGGGCTTAGAAATCTATCCTGGAGTTTTTGAAGCCAAGCATGTTTAATTTTCACTTGTTTTGTGGTAAAGGACTGGCATGCGGATGTAAATGGTGCTTGCAAAATTCTATTTTGAGACCCAGAGACAGGTTAGCACTGCACCATAATACTTAGGAAGTCAGCATGGGAAATTTAAGCAATCGTCGTCTTATGTCAGAAAGATGGTCTCGCCTTTGATTTTTTTCTGTTCATCATCACTGGCTAGAAATGTGGAGAAATGCAGTGGCTTCATGGGGAAAATTGGCGTGGGTGCCGCAGTCTTCTATGCAAGTGAATCCTGTCACGGAAAAACCGTCGCTCATGTGTCTGTGAGTACAGTGTCTTCCATTCAGCATAGCTCCCAATGGACCATGCTTGTTTTTTTTTCTTGACAACTGTGGAGTATATCCCAGCAAGTTAAGGGGAAAAAAATTCTTAAGGTGCTTTTTTCTTAATGCAATTGTAAGGAAAGCAAATATTCTAACTCAGCACACACCAGGATATATGCATTTAGCAGAAGTAATTCAATGAAATCCAGGTACGTTTTGTTCTTGCCAAATGAATCCACCCACGAGTAGCAGAGCTTTGACATATTCCTCATTGCTAGAAGAAAGTCAAATCCCTAAAAATAATAGTGTCTGTGCATGAGCCCCGTTTCTGACCCAGGGCGAACCATACCTTTCCACGTGGGCCATGAAGGTGTACCTTTGAAAAGTAGTTTCAATAAACATGGGAAGCTGCTAGTGCCAGATGCAGTGGTTTCTCCTAGTGCTTCCTATCCAGCAACTTGAGACTCCTGTTTTACAGAAGAGGTGGACTGATTTTAATGACGCTGAAGCCGAGCACGAGAAAGCTTAAATGATTTACCTGTCGTCCCTCAGCCAAAAGCTAGTGGACACAGTATTTAAAAGTTAGGTCTGAAGAAATCAAACGAGCTTGCTGGACATCTCAGTCAGTGTTCTTAGCCACCACATTGTCCCACCTGTCAAATACAAGGTGACTGGAGATTTAAGCAGGGACCGTTTCTATCAGCAGATTCTTAGAAGTAGTCACGGCGCTTCCCCCACTCCTACTAACCTATTGGCCGTTCCCATCCTCACCCCTATTTCTCTTCTCCGCCCCCTGCCCCCGCCACAGCGGCAACAATGACTTTTTTTAGGGTGACCATCAAAGCATAATGAACGCCTTCCTTTTGAAAATATGAGAATGAACTCTGAGAGAAAGAAGAGATAACATGTTCCAGGTCACAGACCAATCAGAAACCGTGCAGACACCAGCACAAAGTTGTTCCGTGTTGCGAGCAGCCGCGCCCACGGTCTGTGACTGCAGGCTGTTCCTGCAAGTCCGTGGGACTGAGCCCCACGGGCCACCGTCGGTCCCCGCAGTAGGCGTGATTCAAACCAGAACAGAGCGCGCAGGCGCAGTTTGTGTCTTCTGCAGCGCTCTTTAATCACGCAAGGTCTATGCCCCACACACCAATCCATTGTTACAGTAACTTAGTAACCGGGTTACAGTAATTCAGTGACAACAATGCACACCAAAGTAACAGCTGCTCCAATGAGCTGTAAGTTAACGAACCAGTCTCTGAGTCCTACTGAGTCTCCAGAGCTCCGGTGGGGAAGCGAGCCTGGTCTGGAGCTGGTCCAGCAGAGTGGCGATCGGGGCGGGGAGCGAGCTTTCAGATTGCTGAGCGACGCAGTTGTCACCTCTGAGTCTGAGCGGCTCGCTGAAGCTCAAAAGCCTGGGGTTTTGATGTCTTGCGAGGCAGGGTGCAGTCCCTTCCCGTGGGTTATCGTGAGCTCATGCAAGCAGTCCGGATGCTCATATTCCGTCCAGTGTCTGGAGTTATCTGGCTGGAGTGTTCACTCTTGCTCATTCAAAATGGAGTCACTCTTGCTATGCAAGGTGTTCTCTATACCTGTTCTTTCCAATGCTGTCTCCAAAGAGGAAAATCTTACAGCACAGTGAACAGTTTCTTATTCACGATGCGCTGTATATAGAAGGCTAATTTCAAGGCGTTAATATATAACATGTGCATGTATTCTGACGTCACTTGAATAAGTGAGGATAGGACGTACCCCGAGCATTGGAGCGCCGCAGGCACTCTATTAAGCTGCAAGGTATCCAGCAATCGAACAATCGTATCCACAACAGAATGATGGTGGTGTCCCCTCCTAACGTAGTCCTTCCCTTCTGTCCCTGTCGGGTGAAGTAGTTATCACTCTTGGGGCTCACAGAAGACAAGGACGAGACTGCAGTTCCTAGGCGCTCGGAGCAGCGTACCCCTAGAGCTGGCACTCGGACTTTCGAGGACAGGGCGTGGCTAGCTGCCTCGGGTGTCTCTCCCGGAACACAGCGGGGCGGGATCTGGGCGTCTGCTCGGGCCTGGCCGGGACAGTTTGCTTAAGGGACCAGGAAGCGAATAGGAAGGAGAACCTCCTTCTCCCCACTGGAGCCTTGCGGTATCCTTCAGCGCCCCCTCTGACCGCCGTGCCTAACGGGAAACCCGCTGCAAATGAGGTTTGCGCAGTCGCAGCCGCAGTGCCCCGACGCATCGCCACAAACTAGAACGCTGAAGGTAAATGCAACGGACAATACCTTAGTATCTGCACCTTAAAAACTGGCACACACAGTCACAGTGAGAAGACGGGGTTCTTCTCACCCTCTCCCCCATCAACATATTTGTAAGCGGCTGGGCGACTTAAGGTGGGAGGACCAATTATTTCTATGGTCTACAATTTCTCCTTAAAACTCTTTCCCAAAGCACGTGCGCGCTCTCTCTCCCCTCCCCTTCCCTCCCTCCCACCCTCTCTGTCTCCCTCCTTCTCCCCCTCCCTTCCCTGCCCCCCTAGTGCCTTTTTTTCCTGGCTTTCCCCACTCCTCTTCCTTGGCTCACCCCTAAAAGTCTTGGGGTTCCTTGGAGTTCTGGCTCAGGTTCCGTTCTGTCCTCACCTTTCTTGGGGGGACCGCATCCAGTCCTACACTTCAGCTACAACCTGTATGTCAGTGACTCTTGACCTGGGAATCCAGACCTGTCTCAAAGTCTCATTACACACGTCTCTGTAGCGAACAGCTCTGCCTGAATGTCCATCTGGAACCCACATGTCCAGAGCCAACCTCCTCTTCTCCCTGTGAGACCTGTTCTTCCACCTGCATCCTTTGTCTCTGACTGACAGTGTCACTGTCTATTACGTCACCCAGGCTGGAACACCTGCAGTCATTTCGGACAAATTTGTCCGTCCCTCAGCCTGTGGACCCCGTCCGTCAGCACGGCCCGTTGACTGTGCTGTTGCTTAAGTTCCACTGGAGTCTGTTTCAGCCTTTCTGCAGGCGCCGCTTGAATCAGGCCCTCACCCTCGGAGGCCTTGACTCTTACAATCAGCGACTACAATTCCTGCTTCCGGTTTCTCTCCTCTCCCACACGACCGCCATGTTCTCATCAAGATTAGCTCTCTGAAAAGCAAATCTGGTCATGCTGCTCCCCCTACTTTGACGAAAGTCACAGGCCACAACCAAAGGAATAGCTCCCCTGTCTTTGTACTTCCCAGAGATTAAATTGTAAAGCCCTCACCCCACCCCCACTTTCTCTCTCTGCCCAAACTCCCAGTCATCCTGTTGGACACAGCTCCACAAGCCTAATGGGTGCGGTCTTCCTTGACTCATCCAGAAACAAATGTTTTCTCTCCAGTATTTCCTCATCACTTTGCATTTACTGGCATTAGCATCGATCCCTTGGACTGCAGTTGTTCTTTTACATGTCTGTCTCCCACACGAGACCCATGGCTTTTCCAAGGGGCAAGGAACTTGTCTAAATCATCTTTGTATTTACAGCACCGGGCGTAACGCCTGGAACATTCTAGAAACTTAAAAAGCATTTGTTAAATGAATGAACAAATGGCTTCATTCTTGGGTACTAGAGGAGACTCTCTGGGAAGAAGTTGGAACCTCACCCAACTTTTCTCTTCCACTCAAGAAAGCAGATCGGAATGCAAGTGAGAACTCTGAAGGGGCTCAGTGCATAAATCGCTTCCCGACTTGCGTTTTCAAACTGTTATGAAAAACACACTCCTGGCAGCACACCTCAAAATCAGTCTGCGTCTCAGTTATGTGTCATAGTGCCATAGAATGGCCCTGAACCGCAAGGGCAGTGAGTGGTCCTCCTCTTGGTTTCTCTGGAGACATAGATCGGGTCTTTTCGGGTTCGGAATTGCGCCTTACGTGTTCCTTTTACACGTTGTCTTTTCCAGGCTTTAGTGTTGTGCATGTACACACACCCTGAGGCCTCTGGTGGTGGACTCATTGACACCATTCTAGTACATGTCTGTCATCAGGACGGCCTTCGATGTCATCGCGCAAGTCCCCTGCGAGGAAGTCTGTATTATTTTATTGCCCAGGATACTTGTTCTCGGTGTAAACAGCATGTTTGCACTTGCAGGATTGTCATCACAGGTCATTGTGTAATTTTTTGAAGAAATGATGAAAATAGCAAACATTTTTTTTAAAGAGAATTTAGGGAAAGGTCTCATGAAGTTTTATCCGTGCTTACAGGCTCCGATGGCTGTCCTGACTCTGAATTCTGTGCTTTAATGATTAAACTCTCACTCTGGGCTACAGGGAAAGGGTCATTTCCTCTTCTGAGGGAAGAAACCGAGTCACCTAGGCAGTGAGGCTGTGCCAGTCCACCTGCCCGTCATCGCCCCTCTTACCGTGTTAGCAAATAATGTGAAGTTAAATGGTTTGTTTAACGGAAGTTATTCGTGCAGCAGGTTTTGAGCCTGAATAGTTTGGTTTGTGGGAAGAGGAGAAGCCACGTGAGAAGATCTGCCCCACGCAAACTGTCCGTGCGCCTTTCTCTTAGAACACGTGCCTTGTTTTGGAAGGGGAAAGGTAAGGAACTCCAGGATTTCTGTTAGAATAAACAACCTGTAAAGATAATATCCAGAATACTTTTCTGAAAGGGCGGAACGGCACGCATTGTTCAAACAATCGTTTTCTTCTGGAAGGCAGCTAGACGACGTATTTGCATCATAAATCACCTCCCTGTGCCCCAGATGTGGAGCTCTCAGGTTAGGTACAGGTTTCCCCAAGAGGAACTACGTACACCAAGCTGACATTAGACGACTTCGCTCTGGCGGGTCTGAAACACACGGGACACAAGACCAACAGTGGTCAATGTAAGGACCATGTAACGAAGCTTGTGCTGGAGCTTCCAAGCGAGTTCAACCCACAGGGAAAGATCAGAAAGGGCGGGAAAGCGACAGGTGGTGCGTGCCACTCGGCTGTCACAGCGCCACCAAAGGAAGCCTTACATTTCCCTGTTTGCGGGCCGATAAGGGCGTGGCATTTGTGTTAATGTGATTTTATTTGGTGGTGGGAGGCAGGTGAACTGATTCCTCGGACCGAGCAAATGAAGGCACCTAACTCAAATCTGCCTCCAAGAATGTGGCGTTTCCCCAGCTCACTTGGGAAACACTGCACCCTCTATGTCACTGGCATCGGCGGCAAGGATCGGACCAGTACCTGGAGATCGGTGAGGTGTGCACGTGGATAGCAAGGTTGGGGTTCACCTGGGACAGATTCGGGGAGCCTAGAGCTCTGTTCAGTTCCGAGCCCTCTGTAAACGTGCTCCTCTTCTCAGCCCCTTCTTCCTGGCTGTGTATGTCGTTGCTTGTGTGCCGATCTCAGGTGGATGACAGAGGAAAGGAATTCTTACCCACCAGTGCAGCTTTCGACCTTCCTAGACCTCCCTACGTAGGAAGCAACTAGCTCTCTCACTCTGGAAGAACTGATAACATTGGAATGGGTTTTTGGTGTACTCGCGGCCTGGAAGGGGTATGTCGCTTACTTGTCACGACCCCATTAGCCACTGCCCATGGGAAGGAAAGAGACGGAAGCTGAAATGAGGCACCTTCTGGCTCTGTAGCGCCCGCTGGGCTGGCGTGGAGAGGCTGCACGGTGAAAGCGCCGTCTGGGTGTGTCACAGCTACCTCGGGGTCCCTGTGCTTAGGAGGATTGCTCTGGCCTTTCCTGGTTCGCAGGACCGGAAGAAGGAGGGCTTCGTTTCCGGGTCCCGACTTCTGCTTTCGTGTCTGCACCCCTTCCTGTGGCTGCTCTCAGTTGGCGACGATGCTGCTCACGCCGCCTCCAGCTCTGTGCACGGGGGTGAGGCGGGCTCATACGTGGAGATGACGAGTGCCCGTCCCAAAAGCCAGCGGATGTCGCGTCATGGGGCCCCCGCTCCAAGCCGCAGTCTTTTCAGTGCTTTTTATGGGTGGATTCTTTTTTTTTTAAATTCATTTTTATTGTTAGACTTACTGGGGTGACATCTGTTAGCAAGGATTCCATAGGTTTCAGGCATACAATTCTACAGTGCATTGTCAACTTGCACAATAAGTTCACCACCTAACGTGACTTCTCTTTCCATCACCTTATATTTAGCTCCCCCTACGCACAGATTCTTGTACCCCATCCGAACTCCTCTGGCCTGCCCCCCGTGTCTGACTGGGACTCCCTAAGACCCAGCTGTGCTGTAAGATTCTTCTCGTTTCCAGTCAGGTCGGGACTGTGTCTGTCTTCTGGTGGACAAGTATTTCCAGTCCCACTGCTGTCTGAAACGAGGTGCCACATTTTTAAAGATGCAGTGTGGGACAGAGAAAGGGGCATCGCCAGCTACTCACTGGTGACGGGCCTTTGGTCACCTTGCACTAGTCGCTGACTCCCTGGGTGTCTCCTTTTCCTTACGTGAAAAGAAACGTCTGCAGCAGACTGTGTTGGTTTGGGGACGGGCATTCAGTACCTGATTGATAGTGTCAGCAGTGTATCTTGTTGTGTTAACACAGGTGCCCCCACACGGATGGGATGTAAACCGGGCCACTCGGCGCACACCACGTAGAATGCGTCGGGTACGTGCAGGACGATGGCCGTGAAGCAGCAAGTCCGCTGTGCGTGTGCGTGTGCAGAGCGCGCACACGTGTGTTGGAACGCCCCTGAAGGTAACGTCGTTTCTTCCGTAAACTGCGAATCGTGCGCGTTCCGTTTTGGTCACTGCTGTCTTCACCAGCGACACGTCGCGGTGGAGCCTCTTGGGACGGGCGGCTTGGCCTCGCACGAGTGCTGCTCCTGTTCCCCGTGTTGCTGACCACGGTCGTGTCCAGGCTGGGCTGGGCTGGGGGACCCCAGAGGGCTCCATTCACATGCCACGGAGGGCGTGCTGGAAGGCTGGGCTCAGCGGGGACCGGGGGGCCAGGCTCTTCCCACGACCTCTCCACTTAGTTTCTCCCAGGGTGGCTCCGAGCTCCCAAAAGTGCAAACATGGAAGTTTCGAGGCTTTCTTAAGCCTTAGGCTTTGTCTCTCAAACGTCGTTGCTGCTGCTTCATTCTTTGGTTCGGGAGAGATTCACACATACTCTTCACAGGGGACTGTCTCTGGAGAGAAGCCACCTTATTATATTCATTATTTTTTAAAAAAACTTGGAAAATACAGAAAATTCTATATCAGAAAATAAGGTAAAATTACACATAAATACCCTAAGGATTACTATGAAAGTAAATAGTTACAACATAATATGCACCCTGTGATGCCATTTTGGCTTAAAAGTGTGTGTGTGTGTGTGTGTGTGTGTGTGTGTGTGTACGTACAGGTACAAAAACTGCTAGGAAAAAAGAAAAGATTTAAAACAGTCATTTTGGTTTTGTAGAATTATGGATGCTCATTATATTCAGATTTTTATTTGTCTGTTTTCTAACATTTCAACAATACATGTGCATTACTTGTATAAAGCACTGAACCAGCTTAAGTCCCACCGCCTGGTGATGAGCACTATTAATATTTGGTGGGTTTTTTCCTAGTCATTAAACATTCTTTGAAAACGTGATTTTATTTGTTATATGGATATATTATGACTGAAACATATCCCGACCGCTGCACCTTCAGGGTGTTTACTTATCTGTGTGTATTGCTGTTTTAAACAATGTGATGAACATTTTGGTCTGTATTTGACTCTATCGTTTATGATTTTCTTTTTCTATTTATTAAATTGCTTGGGGTGACCTTGGTTAGTAAAATTATATAGGTTTCAAGTGTGCAGTGCTATATAGTACATCATCTATGTGTTGCATTGTGGGCTCTCATTTCATCACCTTGTATTTGACCCATAGAAGTGAAGTTTTTTGGGTGAAGGAGGATACATTTTCAAGACCTGAGAAACGTTTCCACACCACTTTCTAGAAGGTAATAAAAATTTATCCTACTCTTTCCTCTCCGGCAGGAGCCCTCATCTGCATTGGGACCAAGAGTTGTAGATTAATTGAAGAAATTAAAATAGAGGATAACCAATCATGTGTGTCTATTTTCATACATATTTGGCATTTTTATTTTGATGTAACGCATATATAAATACACGTGTGTTCATTTGTCAGCCTTCCACCTTATGGTCCAGGATTTTTCTTTGAATGTGGTCCCACTTACTCACTTCTGCTTCTGTTTAGTGGGATGCTGATAAATGTTTAACAGTCAACTCTGTGGACAAAAATAGCCCTGGTTGTTGCATTTGATGGTTCCTGTGGCGTACATGCCCCAGCCATGGCTTTTCAGCTACCAACATGGCGGCCGTGTTTAACGAACGGCTCGCAGAACTCCTGCGAACTCGAGAATTGTCTCCTGCGCGCCCGAACAAGTTGGTTTTGTCTTTCTCTGAAAGCACACTGTAATGCATCTGCCATGCGGTCCCGTTTGGGTTTCGGTGAAGTTCAAGACCCATTTAGAAACACTTGTTCTGAAGCGTGAGCGTGGATGTTTATGACAGCTGCTCTCACCCCGTCTTTTGTGGTTGTTGCACCTGCATCTGTTTTCACATCTTTCATCGTGTTTGCTGATTTAGTAACTTGTCTTTATCGAGTGCGAGTTTCATTTTCATGGGAACGAATTTATTTTTTTTCTCTTAGCACTTCCCCTTTGCTGTCCACCACTTTCTGTCATAGACAAAGGACAGGTGACATCCGCAGGCTTGTGAATAATCACATTTGGCTCCTAGTCACCATACAGCGAACCTGCCTGCAGTGCCACAGTGAGTGTCTCCTGGTTCCGTGCGTCCAGCAGGCCGTGGGCATGGATGAGGTCGGAAGTGCTGCATTTCGTATTGTTTCTTTCCTCTCAGAGACGGTTCTGGAGTAAAAGGCCCGAGAATGGGCTAGGTAATGTAGATTTTCTCCCCTCTTTGTTCCAGAAGGGATTCATTTGACCGACTCTTCCCCACAGCTTCCCCCACGGCCCATAGGGAGGATTTGCAGCCTAGGAAAGGATCCCGTCCTTGACCCTGGGCTCTGGAGGTCATTGACACTGGCTCCTAGGCAAACTGAGCTCAGCAGGCTTTTGACGTATTTTTCTTGACATATGTTTCTTTGCCTGCTTTATATTTTGTCCAACAGTGGTCCTTACGGAACACCTCCCGTGCCCTCATGCTAGAGAACTTCTCTCAAACTCTGCTCCAGGTTCGTGCTTCTCATCGCACTGATCTGTGGGTATCTCAGGAACTTGGAGTTGTGATGCTGCCACAACATCTCCTATAGAAGATCGGTGTTTGGGGTGAGGCATCTGGGCAGAGCCCTCAAATGTGTGGATGGATAACTGAGGTTTGAGGATACTAAGCCACCGGAGAATGATCCCTGTGTGATTTAGTAGGGACCTGGTCACCGGAGTAGGAAGGTAAACAAGACTCTACTCCATGCAAATGTCAGGAGGTGTTTGGGAGCCTCCCACCTTTCCCCTGAGCCTCCAGGGAGCCAAACGACTGGAGGCAATCCCAGCAGCTTAAAGACTGCTCCTTTGTTTCAAGTCATTGTTGCTAGAAACGCCATTTCCTTGGTGTTCTGGCTTCTTCATGAAAAGAGGTTTTAGAATTCTCAGAACTGGAGACACACTCTGCCTCCGTGCTGTTCACTGCTGCGACCATTATGAATATTTTTTCTAGTTCCAGCAGGGCAGGGAAGTAATCTATGTTTAGTCCAAAAAAGTTTTATAAGTCAGAGGCCTTTCAGAGTGTTGACTTTAATGATAAGTTTCAACTCTTTCATCTGTCATTGCTGTTAAAATTCATTTTTTTCTGGGATCAGTATCTTAGAATTAGCTCAGTACGTTTAAACATATTCCATCCTTTAGCTTTCTCAGACATAATTGCCGATTCCAGTGTTATCTTTGTTCCTGTCATTCTCTTCCCGAGGTAATTTTTCCCTTATCCATCAATCTTCTAAGTTTTGGCAGTCAGGAGTCTTTCAGCGAGAACCTGAAGTATAGGTAAGGTTTTAGCGTCATGGCTAAAGGGTGAATCGAACTCTATGTGACGAGTCAAGATGGGACATCAAACGTGTTTGGGGCCCCTGAAATGTGTGTGGTGGTAAATATTCCCTGGTTAGAGTCAGGCGAAGTCGTTAGGACTGAAATAACTGGGAAAGAGATGACAGTCTGGGGTGGCCCAGTTGTGCATCCTTTGAGACAAATGACATTGCCTTATTCAATAGTCCTTGTGGCTTTGAGAATGTCAGAGTCCCATATTTATCAAGTCACAGAGCTATCGAGGAGCAGTGCCAGGACTCACACCAGATTCTCTCAGGTGTGCTGTTCATCTGGGTTTCCAAGTTCGAGTTCCCAGGGCGCCGGTAGGTAGTCATTGCTGCTCTGTGCTGCTTTGATCAGATTGTTTGGCTCTGTAAAAGGATTTCCAGGGGTTCTCTATAGCGACTCAAGCATTCCATTTGAGGGCAAGGCCAGAGTGGCACCTAGGGATCATGGATCTGGTCATCTGCCACTAATCCCACAGTGGGGAAGAAAAGAAGGAACCCGCTATCCAGGATCCGGCCTGCCGTGTCGTCCTTCCAGCGGGACTGATACGAACAAGTAGGCTTTGTTCTTCCCCTGGGGAACGTCAGAGCATCAACACCAGCTCAGGTCACCCTGAGATGATAATGGAGTGAGAACGAAACAAGGTCACCGCACGCCGACACGCCGCCGCACGCCGCCCGTGTCTCAGCTCAGATGACAGCCCGCCCGTCCCCGATGCCCGTCGCAGCCCCCACCTCATGCGGCCTGTCCCGCGCTGGAGAAGAGGCGCTGGGGTACCCGATCGTAGCACTGCCCCTGCCTTCTGAGCACTCCCCGTCTGGAGGGATTCTCTGCTTCCTGAGGCCCTCCCGCAATTGCACAATGTAACCCCAAGTCCTGCGCTAGGTTCTTCTCGACACCCGCCTCCTGAGCTGTCGCCTCTCACATGGGCTGCCCCTCGCTGCAACAAGTAAGGAACCCAACTCGTTCAGCTGCACGTGTGTGCCTGGTGGTGCCGACTGAAGAAGACCGACACCGGACTCTGATGGCAGATGGCCCCCTCTGTGGCCCACGTCCTGCTTGACGTAGCTGGTGAGCAGTTCTCTGATGGAGGTGGCTCGGGGCCTTACTACCACGCCAGCTCTGTATGCGGGACAACCTCGACTTTCTTAATGACACTCCAGTCCTGATTGAAACTTCTGGACGCCATCCCAGTGGGAGGGTGGAGCTAATGCAAACAGCACTGGACACAGGGTCAGTCAGACACCTTGTTTTGCCTCTGTTGGAAATAGCTTTGCTACCACGGTCAGGTTGATGAACCCCTTTGGGCCTCAAGTTGAAAATGAGAGATTTGGACTGTGGAGGTCGCTCAGGGTCCTTCCAGCGGTAACACTGGGTGGTTCTGCGACTTGAAATCCACTATGGGGATGCTGTGCCCTCCGTCTAGTGGGTGATACCCTACAAGTCTGAAGAGTTCTGTGATGTGAGCCACTCATCACACTCGAGTTTAAAAGGGTGTCTGAAGCCCATAAAGGTATGGTTTGTGATTTTCTTCACAAATGTCTGCGCACAGATGCCTAGCCTGCTTGTTTGTGGTGTAAGAGCAGACATTGTTAAAATATAGTAAGAACTGGAACAATCAGCGAGAACTCTCTTAGCTCTGTCTCCTGAGACTCAGGGCTAGGAAGTCAAATTAGCCATGTTTATGTAGGAGATACAGAAAGGCATATGGTTCCACGTCATACCAGCGGTCATAACATTTTGGAGAAAAGGGTCGCTTGCAGAGCTCCTCGGGACAGTGTTTCCTACAAGTATTTTAACCTTTGTCGCTTACAAAACCAGTTGGCTTCCTTTCTTCCTAAACTATATTTTCAGCCTCAGTTCTCAACAGCAACAAGGGTTTAGCAGAAGGAAGCACACTCAGCACGGAAGAAAATGCGCTGTCCTGCCTCCTAGTGGAGTACTGCTGTACTCGTGGATTGCTTTTTGGCGGTGCTAGGATTTTCACAGGAGTCTAAAGCGTGTTGTGATGCAGTACATTTAGAGATTTGTGTTCATGGAACATAAGTGTAAGTTCTAGAAGGCTGTGCTCTACTGTTTAACTTTTGGGCATGCCATGAATGACAATGGTAACCACAATATATACACACTTAATATGCATACCTCAAGAATCCCTCCCCCTCTCACTTTGTGCTCCTCCCCCCTTAGTGAGTTGTGTGTGTGTGTGATTGCAGAGTCAAAAGGTCTCTCACTTCACTGCGACTTATTTTTCTGACCATTTCTCTGTTCTTTTACCTTACCTCACTTCGACTGTGTTTCTCCTTGTTTATTTACTTTGTAGATTCAGGGTATATATTTTTTCCTTTAGTTTTTCATTAAAAGAAGCCAGGCTCATAAAAAGGACAGTGTTCAGAACAGAAATCTGGCCTCAGAGACTTACAAGTTTACATATGAGCCCATCGTTCCAGTTGTGGTTGGCTTCACGCCAAGGAAATCGTCTCCTCCATCACCAGAGACCAGATTAATGGGAGAGTCTTGGGAAACAATCCGAAAACGTAGTGGAGTTCTCAAGAAACTAACAGTAGAAATTGAGTAGTTGTATAGGAATGATGTTTATAGAGATAAAGAATTAGCAAGTATTAATTAGCAAATTCATTGATTTTTACTTACCTAAGTGGCAATCTCAGCGTTTGGGTTGTCGTAGCAGCGGAGGTACATGTGGGTTTTGAAATGTGCTTTGGCCCTACGATTGTAGAAGGCTTTTGCTGGTGTTTTCCACACCTTACGTGGAGGCCTCATGCACTCGGTTTCTTCCAAACCCGATTACATTTCACTTCTTAACCTCTTTCATCACACTAAGACTAAAGTGCATTTTATCACATTCAATAATGCCTTTTTTTTACAAGTCTGTCAGTTAACTCATTTGTTAAATAGTTGACCTTTGCAGTGATCTCGGTGGATTAGAGCAGAGGCTCCCAAATCTTCCAAGATGAAGATCTGTCTCATGCATCTAAATAGTTCTTGGGACGATCCCTTCTTTACTCTCAACAAAAATAGCTTCCCTTTTTTATTTTTTTGGTTATGTCCTGTAGCTTGTGTTCATTCAGTATTATTTGAATGAAGTTTCCTTTCATTTGTAACCATAAAAATTGGGCATATATTAAAAAATCGTAACATATCATTCAGTTGTCAGATCAGTGTGCATGTGGACCTGCAGGCAGGCTCTTTGTCAGAACTGATTCTGGGGTTGGGGACTACTGGTTTAGAACTTGACCGCTAAATTGTCACCTCCTTGCTTTGGCTGATTGAATTCCCCATGTGGCTCGTGGGGTGCCCTCTCCAAATCTGTCACTTTAGGTGGCCGCTACTAAAATAGAAGTAATATGTAATGACTTTATTGACCATCTCCCTTCTGTTTCTTCCCTAGGTTTGTTTTGGGAGATGGGAATGGGAAACATGGCCCCGGGAGCGGGGGTTGCTGATTCCTGGGAAATGGTTAGGATCGGGTCCTGTGCATTTTGAGCCAAAGCAGGGCATTTTCTTGTCCTGGAGAAAACGAGTTGAGAGGAACAGGGTGGAAGAGCCAAGTGAACTTCTGAAGAGGAGGAGTTGGAATTTCAACATGGAGGCATGTGCCAACAAGCACTACGTCCCCTTGCGGAAGCAGCGTCGGGGCTGCGGAGCCACGTGCTCAGGATTCCAGCTCGGAAAAGACGGCGGTCAAGTCTGTGCAGTGAGAACCCTAGGCCTTGGGGCTCGTCGCCTTCTGCGATCGATGGATCGACATTGGGCTGTTTACTTTCAGTGAATGACAAAGGGCCGTGTGGCTTGCCTTACAGCATTTTCCATGTGGTGTCCCCAAGCACCCTTCTCAGCTCTGATTACTGGAAGGTTACTTTGTTCTCCTTTTCATGAAGGGGAGCCAGAACATCGGGTTGGTTATGTCACAGGACGCAGGCATAACGGGCGTTCGGACTGGAAAACCCATTTCCTGGTCTGTGACTCTGAATCCTACGTGTCACATAGTTTTCCTACTGCCAGTTAAACAGCATACCTCTCCTTCGGCCTCCCCGCTGTGGGTTTTTCTAAGGGCTGTGCAAACAACAGCACCCAGCTGTCACGTGGACATGTGACTTTGGGCCCCAGGGGATCTATGCCGATTAGTGATCGCTGCTCTGATCCTCTTGGAGCCGAAGCTGAGGGAGGCACGTCTGGTCAGCCCAGTGTCACTGGGCTAAATCCAAGGTGTCAGGAGGCTGACCAGACTCAGGTATGTGCCATTTGAAACGGGACAGGACTGTTGTTTTCTGTCACAGTTCAAATGGGACTTGTGATCCATCTACCTCTGAATGTCAAGGGGCAAAGTAGACATGTGAGTGTAAATGGGATATCAGAGCAGGAAGGCCTCTGTTCAGTGAAATCAAGTAGATTTCTTTACTGCATGAATTATCACAGCGTTTCGTATGGTAATGTGAAATGTGACTCTCCTACACGGAGATGGGTCATGGCCTCTTTTCCAAACGTACCTGGTTGCTGACTCTTTGAACCTCTGTGTGCGTGGTGGGGTGATATCTTGCTGACATTAATGTTCCATGGGACACAGTTTGGGGAGTTCTGCCTTAATGGAAATGAAATTTATGGCACGGGCTCTGCGAACTGGGCAGGCAGGTTGCTCTTGAATGTGGAGAAGAAGATTTGCTTTAAAATGAGCAGAGCAAAAACGGCACACTTGAATTTGTTAAGGTCTGTGGGGTGATACGGCGCATCAGTAGGACAAACTAGAGCTGAGGTGCGAGGGTTTGCACCGTCACAGCAAATTGCAGATAATAGGGTGCTAGGATGGTGGCCAGAGTGACAAGAGAGACACACTCGGGCCACCCTGGTCATCAGGGCCCTGGATCAGTGTACGTATCTAACAGTGAGTTTCCCTGGAAGCCACGTCTTAAATTCAATTTCACAAAACATTATTTTAAATTCCAGAATGTTCTTTGTGTCCTCAGTTCTCTCTCGTTGATTCCTTTTTTCTCACACAAAGAGAAAAACACCTGCCGACTTGAAAATGCACCGCCGAGGAGTCCCGTTGGTGTCACCTACACCAACAGACCTGGGCCTCCTTTTCCCTGTGAGAATTCACAGGGGCACAGTTTTCGTCATTGTCCCTAGTCACCGTTCTAGGACAAAAAAACTCCTCTTAGTTAAGAGCTGAAGGCTAGACGTGCCTTCTACTTTTCCTTTCAAGGAGATCATAGTTGGCCGCAGGCAATCTCACCAGGTGAGAACATCATGTCATTAAGCCTGTCCCCATATTGTTTCCTTGGTATTCTGCAGGGTCCAAACAGCTCAGCGTTAATGACCTTCCTTCCCCAGGTCCTGTGTCTGGGGAGGGGTCCGTGGCCAGCCTCACAGGAAGGCAGGTCTGCCACAAACCCGCTTGGATCTGAGGTGTGTCCCTGAGGGCCTCTGCTCCTTCCGGTGCTTGGCGAAGTCCAGGCATTTCCTCCTTTGGATCTTGGAGATGTCAGAGTCTCAGAAGATCCTTACTATAATGCAGATACCCCCAAGGAGAGGAGGGTGATAAGGTCTCTTACCGTGCAATAATTTAAATGATTAGTGTTTGACCTTCCCCCTACAGAGGGATGCATCACAGTATTGCGGGACCTGAAACTTAGATACTTTAGAAGAGGGGTCTTTGAGAAATAAAGAATAAATAACCACTCATGTAATCAACCAAAGGGTCTTGGAAGGCACGCAGGGGCCATAAAGCTTCATTAGTTTCTTGGTAAATGCACCTCCGGTTTACATTAGTGATTATCGAACTTAGGGGTGCCTGCAAGGCATATGAGGGGTTCCTTCCAAATGCAGATTCTCAAGGCCCCCTCTTCGGGTGCAGGTTCAGTAGAGCCGGGTTGGAGCCCTGGAACCGTGTAGCGCAGGAGAGTCGCAGGTATACACTTACATGGGGCTGCCCGGAGGAAGGCCAGCCGTAAATGCCACTGGTGGTACCTTCCCGATGGCCCTCGTGGGCCACACTTGGAGAAACATCGCCCGAAAAGTAGGACACAGTGTAGGTGCCCGACGGAAGGCATGCGCCCTGGCCATCCGGGAAAACGAGAAAGTAGGAGGACACCAAAGACACATGTGACAAGGCAGTGGGACGCAGGTCTCTGGCTCTCGTCGCTGCCACATTGCCATGAGCACATTCGGCGTCACCGTGTCTCACTTCTATATAGAAGTTCTCTCTGAAGGCCACAACGTGTCTCAATGTTGTGAATTTGCTGCGTCCAATCGTTTTGCCTACCCAGGACAAGGTGACCGGAAATGCACCCTTTTCCTGTAAAGAAGCTTCTTTGTCACTGCAGCAGGGACCTGTGTGCTGTTGTGTGCTGTCCACCTTTGTGGAAATGTCCGAGACGTTACTCTCTTGTATGTGAAGGGGGATGGTGGGTGCTCGGGCAGGAAGAGGGACCGATGGGGAGTGTGACTGCCCTGGGGCTCAAGCCACCTACCTCTCCTATTCTTGGGAACCGGATGCAAGGGCCATTAGGGAACTTTCTCTAGCATGGGGGGACAGCTGGAGTTTCCTAGTGATTTGCCCCTGGATGATAACTATTAAAAGTCATATGGATGGGTGTATGATCGAACAGTATAATAAAATGTAAATCGTAGAATGGGGGTGTGAGTGCATGGGCCATTTAAAAACTGGGGACACGTCTCGCGAACACCAAAGGCCTCATCATCTTATTTATGTGATACAGGGACTAATAGCCGCCGAGTACAGATGTGAACATTTACCCTCAGAGAAAGCAGCCTGAATGCTCCCAGCTACTAAATCCTTGAACTATCCTGGGAACCCAAGTGGACCTGACTCCCAAGTTCACTGGAGGTGAAAGTGCTTGCTCCTGCTCAGCTCCCTAGGGACTGAACTTTTCCCCTTGGAACATGATGATGCTTAATTAAGGACATATTTCTGTTTAATGGGTGTCCTAGTGAGAGCCACATCTGATAAGAAACGGCGTAGTCACTGGACTCTATGATCATGTGCTACTGTTACACACAGACCCGAGCTGCTTGCTATGTGCCAGAGTCACTCTGCTAGTCGTGGATGTCCAGAGAAACAGAACCAATAGGATGTGTCCACACAGCCGGGACCCATGTCGAGTGGGGTTCATCTGGGAACTCTGGTTTCCTTCCACATTCCAAAGCTGTGCACGTCAGGTGTATGGGTATGTCTACATTGTCTGAGGGTGTGTGTGCTCATGCGTGTGTCCTGTCCATGGTGGGGTCCCACTTTGTACCCTGAGCGACGGGAGGAGGCTCAGGCCCCCCGTGGCCCTGAACTGGAATTAGCAGGTTGGAAAATAATGATAATAACTTCCTTTGATTCGTCTTTCTTAAATGTATATATAGCTCACACTTATTTCAATGTTTAATATTAGAAGTGTTTTGGGCTCTTTATTTCCAAGTTTG
The DNA here is from genome assembly GCA_004026885.1 of Lyroderma lyra. Lineage (NCBI taxonomy): Eukaryota > Metazoa > Chordata > Mammalia > Chiroptera > Megadermatidae > Lyroderma > Lyroderma lyra. The sequence continues at coordinate 228,086 of PVJL010000779.1, read as the reverse complement.
GTGGTGTTTTTGTGACCAGAAATATGCCACAGGAACTTAGCCTTTCTTTATGTAAATTAGCCTGTGCTCAAATTGGTTTCATCATACGTCATTTGGCTTAACGTCGACATTTCCAAGAACCTATCGATGACAGTAGTGAGGAAGTTTTGTATATAGAAAGAGACTTATTGCAAAGAGTTGGCTCATATAATTATGGAGGCTGGCAAGTCCAAATTCTGTGGTGTGGCCAGGAGACTGGAGACCCAGGAAGCTGGTGGTTCAGGTGAAGTCCAAAGGCAAACTTCTGGAGAATTTTGTCTTTCTCCGGAAGGCCATGATATGAAGGAGGGTAGTCTGCTTTCTGGAGTTCACAGATTTAAATCTCATCCAAAACCATTCTCCCGGTTGACAAGTAAAATGAACTGTCACAGACACTTTTTTGTGTGTAATTTATCACACTGTTTGCTCTAGTATACTACATTTTTCTGTGTATAAGACACCCCCATGTATTAGATGCCCCCTACTTTTCTAACCCAACATTAAGAACCCCTCTCAACTGGTTACTCCCGTGTATAAGATGACCCCCAAATTTTGGTCTAACAGGTTAAGAGGAGTATTGTCTTCTACACAGAAAAATACAGTAGGTAGTTTTAAACTGGTTTGATCGAGCTGGTCCTCCTCTCCCCTTGCCCCCCCAAGAGCCACTAATCTATAAGCCACTTGGAGCAGGGGTTATGTGTCACTGATCTCTATGTCCCTCATTGCATCTAGCCATGGGCCTTATTCATAGTAGGAGCTCAAAGGATATTCGGTGAAACCTCTTGGGATGCATTTGTGGGGCTCCCCAATAATGCTAACCAGTGCCTACTTGAAGGAAATGGGAAGGTAACCCTTCTCGTAAAGATAGCCTGGCAGCCAGAGGGCTGGAATCTCCAATCTTGTTCCCGCAGCGCCCCCTAGTGGGAAGGCAGCAAAATCTCTTGGCTGCAGGATTGCGCACCGTGAGGGCCAGAAACGGGAGCCATCAGCAAACTCCGCGTAAACCCTTGGTAGCAATTATTTATTTGTACACATTTTTTACTTGTTTTTTCTTTAGATTTATAGCTGGTTGGTTCTCAGTGTCTAAGAGGTCTCTTCAGCTTCTGTTAGAAGCCCCTTGGATTATTTTGGGGGCAATGTCATCAGAGAATACTGATAGAAACTACAGCATTCCTTGTTGGAGCCGAGAGAGTTGCTTGGTTTAGGGAACCCGAGTGCAGTGGGCCACAAGGCTCTTTCCGCAGCTACCTGACCTACGTCCTGCTTTGTGGCCCCGTCGGGGAACAACAGAGTGGCCTCCAGGCCTATCCTGCCTCAGACCTGGGCAGAACCTTCTGCTTTGGTCCTCACAGGGCAGGTCAGGGTGCTTCATTGGGCCTGACTGATTTAATGCTGCTTCGTAACCATCCCTTAGCTTAGGCCTCCACTAGTCTGTGTTTTGGGCCAAAGACGGGGTTTTGAATTTTACGTTTTGCTACAGAAGCCAGAGCCTCTTTTCTTCAATCCCAGTATTTTCAGGGGCTGTCTGGGTATTATCTATGCGCGTTAAGTAATTCATGCTCCTAGGATTTTGAATTTGTTCTGAACTGAACTGTACCGGTCCTTTTTTTTTTTTTTTTTGACAATTTTAGAAACATTAAAAATAAGGCAATAAACCTTTGCAATGCCTGCTCTCAAGAGATTTATTGCAACAGTTTTTTTTTAAACTGACTGATCCACAGTACCCCACAACCCCCAGACCTACTATATAAGGTGCACACCTTCCAATGGAAAATCTTCCTTCTCTGCCATGAGGAAAATAATCAACTAGTTGACCACCGATCTCCATCCGTGAACGTGGTGCCCCTTGACTTTTCTGAGGTTCTGCACAACTCTTGTCTAGCCAGCTTCATGGCACATCGTAGGCTTTCTGGAGCCCCGAATCTGAGAGTGAATGTTGGAACATGAATCAGCCCTAGCTGCAAATTTGATGCAGTGTTTGCTGGAATTGACAGCAAAAGGCAACATTAATCCATATACTGGTTTCATTTCATCCCTCGGCGACGACGTGCCTTGGAAATCTATTTGCGTTTTCGTTTTATTTCCGAGCCTTGGAGGAGACGGCATGGCACCTTCTGCGACATGGCATAGGTTTCAAACAATGCAGTTTATTTCTGTGCCGCGCTACTCATTAGAGAAGCAGTTCTAGGTTCCAACTCCAGTCTCACTACCTGGAAACATAAAGCAGGAAGTCACGTAACAGGAAGAAACTCTGTCAATGTGTGGTCGGCTCAGTTACCTGCAACTTCTCTCCCTTCTTTCTTCCCCGTGCGTCCCGCTTTGTCAGGCTCTCTGCCGCGGTCTTGAGAGAGCTGTATGATTTAATTTTCTACTTTCCTGAGATAATTATGTGTGATTTGATTTCACATTGCTACATTTACCTGGGAGTTAAATACGTAGTCTCCCCTTCATTTAATCTAGTGATTTCACATTTGATTGCCGTGAGATCATTAGAGGTGGAAGGTGTCTGGTAGGTGGGGAACCCAATCAACAGTTTTAAAACTTTGTGGCAGATCATTACACCCACATGTTTATTGGACAGAAATAATACAATGTAGAAGTGTTGTTGTGTTTTTTTTCCAGGAGAAAATTAACTGGGTAAATGTCTTCCATCTAGAAGCCGTTTTGAGAGCCACGAAGGAGTAAGGCTACTCAGTCCTTACCCCTCTGTACACGTGCCATTTGCCCCAGTGCCCGTAGGTGATAAGTACTGACATTGTCCTTACATGTCCATTTTCGGTGTGCCGGCCACTGGGTTAACGAAGAGCACATACGCGCGCGTGTCCCACTGTTAGCTTGTGCTCGTGACTAAGCTACCCCACACAACGGAGCACACAGTCAAGTTGCGTGTGAGGGGCCTCTGGGGTCTCTTGCACCCAGGGAGCCATGTTTGCGCATGTGCTGTGGGGACAAGGCTACGGACTGCTCTTATCACCACCCCAGGAAGGTCACATAGGGGGTCTAACCTTGATCGACTGCTTCCTTTCTTCTCCCTAACAAAGCCCAGATCTTGAATCCTGCTTGATGAGTTAATTTTGGTATGTGGTGACAGGTCGCAGTGCAGATGCATTCTTTTGCATGTGTTTTTCCAATTTTCCCAGCATCATTTACTGAAGAGGCTTTTTTGTCTCCATTGTATACTTTTCACTCCTTTCGCAAAAGTTACCTGTCCGTATATTTGTGGGTTTATTTCTGGGTTTTTAATTCTGTTACATTGGTCTGTGTGTCTGTTCCTCTGCCAATACCATGCTGTCTTGATTACTGACACTTTGTGGTATAAATTGAAATCGGGGAGTGTGATACCGCCAGCCTTATTCTTTTTATGTAATATTGCTTTGGAGCTTCGAGGTCTTTTGTGGTTCCATACAAATCTGATAACTTTTTAAATCTATTTCGTGAAAGAATGTTGGTGAGATTTTGATGGGAATTGTGTTAAATTTGTATATTGCTTTGGGTAATGTGGCCATTTTGACACTGTTAAGTCTTCAGATCCCTGAACGCAGAATATCTTTCCATTTCTTTGTGTCCTCTTTAATTTCTTTCAATAGTATCTTATAGTTTTCTGTGTATAAGTCTGTCACATTCTTTGTTAAGTTAATTCCCAGGTATTTTTATTCTTTTGCTTGTGATCGCAAAAGGTATTGATTCTCTCATTTCTTTTTCTGAAGATTCATTGTTTGTATATAGAAATGCAATTGATTTTTATACATTGATTTTGTATCCTGTGACTTTATTGTATTCGTTGTGTTTCTAGTAGTTTTCTGATGGAGTCTTTGGAATTTTCTATTTAAAGGATCATGTTGTCTGCAAATAGTGACAGTTTGACTTCTCCTCTCCCAATTTGGATACCTTTTATTCCTTTCTCTTGCCTGATTGCTCTGGCTAGAACTTCCAGTACTATATTAAATAGCAGTTGTGACAGGTGGCATCCCTGTCTTGTTCCTGATTTTAGGGGAATGGGCTTCAGCTTTTCCCCACTCAGTAAGATATTTGTTGAGGGTTTATCATACATGGCCTTTATTGTGTTGAAGTACTTTCCTTCCATACACATTTTATTCAGTGTTTTGTCATAAATGGATGTTGTATCTTGTCAGATGCTTTTTCTGCATCAATTGCTATGACCATACGGTCTTTGTCTTTTAGTTTGTTTATGTGGTGTATCACATTGATCGGTTTGCATATGCTGGACCATCCTTGCGTTCGTGGGATGAATCCCACTTGATTGTGGCGTATAATCTTTTCAATGCATTGTTGTATTCTTTTTGCTAGTGTTTTATTTAGGATTTTTGCATCCATGTTCATCAGAGATATTGGTTTATAGTTTTCTTTCTTTGTGTTATCCTTACCACGCTTTGGTAATAGGGTAATGTTGGCCTTGTGGAATGAGTTAGGAAGTATTGCCTCTTCTTCCATTTTTTGGAAGAGTCTGAGGAGAGCAGGCATTAGTTCCTCTTTGAATGCCTGTTAAAACTCATCAGTGAGGCTGTCTGGTCCTGGGCTTTTGCCTTGGGAGAGGTTTTGGATGATTGTTTCAACTTCCTTACTGTTGATTGGTCTATTTAGATTGCCCAGTTCTTCTGGGTACAGTCTAGGTAGACTATGTTTCTAGAAACTTGTCCATTTCTTCAAGGTTGTTAAATTCGGTGGCATAAAGCCCCTTATAATACTTTCTTATGATCCTTTGTATTTCTGTGGTATCAGTCATAGTTTCTCCCCTTTCATTTCTAATTTTGATTATTTGTGCTTTTTCTCTTTGTCCCTTGTTAAGTCTAGCCAGGGATTTGTCAATCTCACTGATTTTTTTTCAAAGAACCAGCTCTTCATTGCATCAATTTTCTCTATCGTTTTTCTATTCTCTATGTCATTGAGTTTGGCTCTAATTTTTTTCCTTCCTGCTGCTAAGTTTGTTTTTTTCTGTTCTTCTTTTTGTAGTTCTTTGAGATGGAATGTTAGGCTGTTTACTTGTAATTTTTCTTGTTTCTTGAAATAGACCTGTAATGATATAAATTTCCTTCTTATTACTGCCTTTGCTGCATCCCAGTAATTTTGATATGTTGTCTTTTCATTGTCATTAGTTTCTATGCATTTTTAATCTCTTATTTCTTCATTGATCCAGTCACTTTTAAATAAGATGTTGTTTAATCTCCATGTATATATGTTTTTTCTGCTTTTTTTGGTGCAGTTGATCTCCAATTTCAGGGCTTTGTGGTCTGAGAATATGCTTTATATGATTTCAGTTTTCTTGAATTTGCTGAGGCTAGCTTTGTGTCCTAGCATATAGTCTATCCTTTTTTATTTTTTAATGCTCCCTTGTTTTTCTTTCTCTTTTTAAATTTAGTATTTTTATATAAAATATTTTTATTGTTAGACTTACTGGGGTGACATTGGTTATCAAGAGTTACATAGATTCCAGGTGTGCAGTTCTACAATTCCATGTGCACTAGGATAGATGTGTAGTCTGGTGTTGTAAAATGGAGTGGCCTGTAATGTCACTTATGTCCGATTGTTGGAATGTATAACTTAGAGGTGATATTTCCTTATATATTTTCTGTTTGGATGATCTGTCCATGGCTGTCAAGGGGGTGTTTCGGTCACCTACTATAATTGTGTTTTTGTCAGTTTCACCTTTTAGATCTTTAAGGAGTTGATTGGGTACATATATGTATTGATGAATGTCATGTCTTCTTGTTGTACTGTCCCCTTTATCATTATGAAATGTCCATCTTTGTCTCTTGTTATCTTTTTTATCCTGAAGTCTGTTTTATCAAATGTAAGTTTCTACTTGTGCTTTTCTCTGGATGCCCTTTGCTTGGAGTATTGTTTCCCATCCTTTCACTCTGAGTCTGTGTCTTTCCTGTGGCTGAGGTGTGTCTCTTGGAGACAGCATATGGACGGGTTTTGTTTTTTAATCCAGTCAGTTACGCTGTGCCTTTCTATTGGTGTACATTTAGGGTCATGATTGATATATGAAGATTTCCTATGGCCATTTTGTCTCCTAGGTTTGGTGTCTGAGTGTCTTCTTTGCTTTTTTCTCACTGTCTGTTTTTTTTTTTTTTTAAGCTTGATGGTGTTCTATGATTCTTTTTCTTCTGCTTCCTCTTTTTATTGGTTGTGTGTCTTGGTACCAGGTATTTTTTTTTAAGTAGTTACCATGAGGTTAATAAAATGGAAAGTTTCACGTATGTAAGTGGCTCCTTTTCTGAAGCATACTTTAAATTTCTGTTCTCTTTTGAGAATTTAAACATTTACTTCTTTCTTCCCTTTTTATGTTTTTGCTGTCCCAACTTTTTGCCATTTATTTTGGCTTTTTGTTTCAGGTCAAGTAGCCTCTGGAGGAGTTATATTTTGAAGTAATTAAAACATTCAATCTTGCAAGTTTAAAAAATCGTTTGCCGTGCTATAAGGGCTGATTTGCAGTCATAGAAATAGTTGAAGAAAATTTACTTTTAGAAAATAAGAAAAAAGCTCCGACCGGGAAGCAGATAGGTATGCTTATGCTGATCTGTGAGTAAAGCAATATCTGTCTCAAGGCTGTTCTTCAACAAGCACACAGTTCATTGATGGACTTATTTCTATCTGTCTATTCTTCTTTCTACTGTATTATGGTGCCTGTCGCTAAGACATGGATGTAAGCCTGGAATTGCATTATTGGAGTTGCTTTCTCAATTACCTTTCTAAGATAATTACCTTTGTACTGGGGAGGTTTAAAAATCAATAAAGCATTCTGGGCAAATTTCAGTAACAATTAATATTACAACTGTTAACAGATGGTTACTCTGCTTAGTAAAAAGAACCATACTTTTAAGGTCCCTCCAACCAATAAGAAAAGCATGTGGGTAAAGTATATTTATTGAAGGATATAATTTAAAATGCCTGCCCATTTCTGGTAGAGGTGAGAGTAGACTCCACAAACGCCAAAGCTTTCAACTGAAGGTAACAAGGAATAAAGTTGTCATGAATTATTTTCATGTCAGAGGCTCCCTGAATATCCTAACATGTCTTTGGTCTAGTAGAGACTTGATTGATTTTGGTTTGTTCACTGTTACATTCTTTGAGTACCAAGAATCCTATAAGTAGTACTTGATAATATACCAATTATATTATCAAGTAATAGAATACATTTTAGTAGGCAAGTAATATACCAATTCTAATGAAATAAATAAGTTTTTCAACTCTTCTGATTCTGATCAACATATGTTAATGATGATCATTTAAAGAATGGTCAAGAAATCGGGCTATCCATAATTGGTCTCACAATTCTCATCTTTATTATAGGGATAGATGCTGAAGGTCTTTGTTGGATTGACATGTGGAATAACCAATACAAATGAATTACTAAGAAGTTTGCACATACGAAGTTTCTATAATACATGTTAATAATAATTTTCGAAAGGCATTTGTAATTGTAACTGTGGATGAATATTTCATGCGTTGACTCATCTTTTATATTGCTCAAATCTTTTCAAACAGCTTCCCGTTCATCGACATCTTTAATTCTGTTTGACAGAAAGAGTCAAAACCTTTGCTTCAGCAGCATGTTCAGTGATCCTCACCAAATAACCACTAATTAAGCAATTAACGTGAATTTGAGGGGAAAAGAATTTTGAGAGAATGGAATTAATTGAAAAGATAGATTTAAGGACAGTTTTATAGCACTTGGGTCATTATTGACCAAATACGTCCTGGGAGATATTAACAATGCATCTGATAGTTGCCAAGGAAACCCTCACCCTTCCTGGCAGCATCTGCCCCTCTGCATTGGACCCGATTGTCAGAATAACTTCAGCAACTGGTTATAACCGACCGTTGTCAACATCGAGCTTTGTCTTGTCTGTCGTCTTCAGACGGTGAGCTCGAGCAGCCAGGGTATCCTGCTCTGTCTGCGTCTCCATTGCTGACAGTTTGCACTTCCAGTACGGGGGTTCCTTATGAACAGTTTCCCCAGTCGGTTCTTGCCATCACATGAGGCAAATTGATCCTAATTTAGAGACAAGGACACTGAGGCACCTAGTGTTTTTACTGTGTGAGAATAATTCCGTCATAAAGCTTCCTGGCTTCCTTTGTTCAGATAGTTCTAGTCCATTCAGACTGCTCTAACGAAGTGCCACAGACCGGGCGGCTTCTAAGTGACCACCACCTAGTTGTCACAGTGCAGGAGGTGTCAAGTCTGAGGTCAGGGTGTTGGCATGGTGGGCTGAGGGGCTGTGTTGCGTCTTGCAGACTTCTCATTGTGCCCTCACATGGCCCAGGGGGTGAGGGAACTCCCTAGGGCTTCTTTTATAAGGACATTGACCCCGTTCACAAGGGCCACACCCTCATGACCAAATCCCCTCCTGCAAGCCCCATCACTTTGGGCAGTAGGATTTCAACATTGTAATTTGGAGGGGGGGGGGGTTGGGTGCAAACATTCAGACAATAGCCGAGCACAACAACTAAACAAATATCTAGCACAACTTAAAACGTCTGTGTGTGTTTTTTAAGTAGCATTACTTTAAAAAAAAGTCTGCGTTTTCATGTGTGTCGATTAGTCTGAACCATGAACTTCTGAGACAGCAGGAAAAGCCTAGGCAGGGAGTCAGGGTACCTGGTTATACCACTTGCCAGGTGTGTGACCTTGGCCAAGCTAAATAACTGACCTCTCGATTTCTTCATCTGTTGAATGACAGACACTACCCATCTCCTAGGATGGAACGACAGGGTGTGGGCACAACAGCTGACATGGTTAACATCGTAAGCATTCCAAATCCAGTAGCTTCTTGGCGTTAAGGAGTATATTTTATGTGCATACATACTCTGGGTTCTGAATCCTGACTTGAGGATTTTGATCTATAGAAATACATTATGGTGTTAGGAGAACAGCGTATCTGATAGCGGTGCCCTCCTGGAGAGTCCGAGACACCAAGCAATCACAGGCATGATGTTAGGTACTGCGCGGCCGGGGGGAAGGATACTGTGTCTTTATTCGTGTCCCGGACACTCAGAGAAATGTTTTACAGTGTGTTATCCCTTTGGGTCCTCACAACCTAATACGATAGACATTCTTATTATCTGCACATATGTAACATTAGTAGGTTTTAAAACAAAAAAGGACATTTTTCCTGGTGGCTTGAGTTCCGGTTAATGGAGAGTCTACGCTCCTGTACCCGGCATCTCCCCATCCCCGCGGGTGCCAGTAACTGAGAGTGTGCTGTGCAACCTTTGGGCGAAATGGGCACAGTTATTTTCCTCTTTAATATTATGGACCAAATTATGCCCCTGCAGATCCTGCCAATGACACGAGGGGGTTGATGTCAGTGAAAAGAGAGATGGTGAGGAGTGTTACACTGAGTATGTCGTGGCTGTCTGTGCTTGAGAAGACCTGAATGAAAACAACAACACTACATTGAAAATTGAGTGTTTCTGTTTCTTTTAAATTGTTCTCTTTTTTTGTATCAAGACAAAAAGTGAATTATTTGTGTGTATCAAAATTCAAGCAAAGCCAAACATAACAAAACACCAAAAACCAGCCCCACCAAAACGTGTGTCCCGAGGCTGTGCAGGTCCCTCGGTTCTGTTTTCTGTGTTTATTTGTAGTTGAGCCTGCTAATTCATGGAAATGTAAAAAGATAATTTTTTTAATATTATGGTAACATACATAACACAAAATGAACCCTTTTAAGAATGTTTTAGCATACAGTTCAATGAGTTAAGTCCATGCACGTTGTTGTGCAGCCGTCACTACTATGTATCCAGAACTTTTTCATAATCTTCCCACACATTAAGTAATGACTTCCCCTCCAGTCCCTGGTGACCAGCATTCTGCTTTCTGTCTCTATCAATTTTGTGTTTCAGGTACTCATAGAAGTGGAACTATACACTATTGGTTCTTTTGTGTATGGCTTAATTCACTGAGCGTGATGTTTTTAAGGTTCCTGCAGGCCGTAGCATGTGTAGCGTGCGTTAGAGTTTCCTTCCTTCTTAGGGCGGAAGGATATCCATGGCCGCATACAGCGCTCTGGTTTATCCATCCATCCAGCCGCGGACATTTGGGCTGCTTCCACCTGTTGGCTGTTGTGAATGACGCTGCCATGGATACTGGTGCACCAGTACCTGGCCGGGCCCTTGCTGTCAGTTATTTTGGACGGATACCCCTAAGCAGAACTGCCACGGCAGATGGAGATACGGTGCTTATGTTATTGACGGACTGCTGTATTGTTTTCCATAGCTCGTGCGTCATTTTACGTCCCCACTGGCAGCAGGGCACGAGGGTTTTAATAGCGCCCTATGCTCACTAATGCTTGTTATTTTGTTTTTTTATGATACTAAATTTTGCTGAGTATAATGCACTGCCATGAATAACGCCTACCCACGTTGTTGGCCCAAACTTTCAGGGACAATGTCTTTTGTTTTAATTTTATAATTTAGGAACTTGTTTTTTTATATTACAAAGGAATTTTAGCATTTATTTTTTAACATACTGTCATACAAGAAATTTTATGTAATGTAATTACAAAATGCAAGAACAGATACAAGGTAAAAGAAATGTTATGTATAAATTATTTTCATATAACAGAACATCGATTACCATATTCCAGGGTATTATTTTGCGTATGGATATTGTTATTGGTTTTGTAGAGTTACACTTTTAATTCATGAGCATAACTAAAACAATTAAAAACATGTATGTATATAGATACAGAATTCGTACTAGCCATGTATAATGCGCATCCTTGTTTTCCCCTCCCAGATTTGGGCAAAAAAGTGCACATTATACACAGGAAAATACTGTAGCCATGCTAATAGGTGTGAAGTGGTATCTTATTGTGGTTTTGATTTGCATTTCCCCTGGTGATCAGTGATGTTGAACCTCTTTATATGCTTATTGGTCATTTGTATAATCTTGGGAGATATGTCCACTCAAGTCAGTTGAGTTGTTTTCTTTTGGTGTCGAATTGCAGGAGTTTTATATATATTCTGGATATTCACCCCTTACCAGATACATGATTTGCATATGTTTTCTCCCACTCTGTTGGTTGAGTGTTCATTGGTATTATAAAAATTTTTAATTTTTATGAACACTTTCTGTGTTTTGTTTTTTTGTTTCCTGGTTTTATGGTTTTGTATTCAAGACATCATTGCCCAATCCAGTGTCATGAAGCTTTTCCCTCTGCTTTCTCTGAAGAGATTTATAGTATTAGCTTTTACATTTAGGTGTATTACATTGGTGTAGTACATTGATTTTCATGTGTTGAAGTGTCCTCGCATTCTAGTAATAAATCCTACTTGTTCATGGTGTTCTATAATCCTTTTTATATGCTGCTGAGTTTGGTTTGCTAGTATTTACTTGAGGATTTCTGCATGCATGTTCAGAAGGAATATTGATCTGTGATTTTCTTTTCCTGTTGCATCTTTGTCTGGCTTTGGATCAGGGGGATACTGGATTCATGAAATGGGTGAAGAAGCCTTCCTTCGTCTTCCGTGTTTTGGAAGGGTTTTGGAAGGGTCGGTCTCAATTGTATTTGAAATATTTGGTAGAATATACCAGTTAAGCCTCCCGATCCATGGCTTTTCTTGCTTGGGGGAGTTTTGATTACCGATTCAATCTCCTTACTAGGTATATGTCATTCCGATTTTCTGTTTCTTCATGATTCAGTCTGAGAAGTTTGTATAGTTTTAGGAATTTGTGTCTTTCACCTAGGTTATACAATTTGTTGGCACACCGTTGTTTATAAATATTCTTTTTATGTACCTTTTCTTTTAAATCTCTGTAAAATTGGTAGGAATGTCTTCACTTTTAGTTTTGACTTTAGCAATTTGAATCTTTTTTCTTAGTCACACTAGGTGAAGATTTCTATGTTTTAATGATCTTTTCAAAAAACCAACTTTTGGTTTTGTTGCTTTTCTCTATTTTATTTATTTCTACTCTAATCTTCATTATTTCCTTTGTTCTGCCAGCTTTGGGTTTGGTTTGTTCTTTTCCTAGTTCCTTATGATACAAAGTTAGATTGTTGATTTGAGATCTTTTTTAATGTAAATATTTATAGCTGTAAATTTCCCTCTTAGCCCTGCTTTTACTATATTCCATATGTTTTGGTATATTTTATTTTCATTTTCATTTGTCTTAAGTATTTTCTAATTTCCTTTGTGATTTCTTTGACCCATTGGTTAAGAGTGTATTGTTTAACTTCCACGTATTTGTGAGTTTTCTGATTTTCCATCTATTGAGGGCTAGTTTCATTCTAATGTAATTGGAAAAGATAGTTTGTATGATTTCACTTTTAAAAAATTTATTGACTTATTCTGTGGCCTAACATACGGTCTATCCTGGAGAATGTTTCATGGGCACTTGAGAAATAGGTATATTCTGGTGCTTTGGGTGGTGTGTTCTGTATTCTATTAGACTCAATCGGTTTATAATATTAGTCAAGTCTTCTATTTTTGATCTTCTGTCTGGCTTCCTGTCCATTATTGAAAGTGGAGTATTGAAGTCTCCAATGATTATTTCTCTCTTCAGTTCTTCAAATATTTTGGAAGTCCCATGTTTGATATGTAAATAGCTATAATTGCCACATCCTCCTGGTGAATTGATTCCTTTACTGACATATTTTGTCTAATATTAGGACGGCTACCTCCACCTTTCTTGGTTACTATTGGCATTGAATATCTTTCTAAATCCTTCATTTCAACGCATTTGCGTCCTTAGATCTAAAGTTAATCTCTTGTGGGCAGCAGTTGGTTAAAACATGTTTTTTTAAAAAATCCATTCTGCCAATTAAGCCATTTCATTGAGGAGTTTAATCCACTCAATTATGGATAGGGAAGGGCTTACATTTGCCATTTTGTTATTTGTTTTTTTTTTGTATATCTTGTAGCTATTTTGTCCCTTATTTCCTCTAGAGTTCTTATAAAGTTATACTAGCTATTTTTTTTAATGTTTCCATGGAGAATGAAGGATTGGAGTTTCCTGGTCTGTCATTTTGTTGATGTTACTCCATATTTAGATATTTAAAACTAGAAAAACATGATCCATGCATACTCAAGGTGATAAACATATCCTAAGTTTTATCTGAAAGGACAAAACAAACTAAAAATATGAAGACTCTAGAAAGGTCATGGAAGGGATTCCTAACCTATACTGATCAATTGTTACGGACTTTATGGATAAATTTTAAGGCATCTATGAACTGCTCTAAAATTGTAAACTGACTTTGGTGCTTATTTGTGATTGGTTGGGGCAGTAGGGAAAGTGTCCATAGCTTTTATGAGATTCTTAAAGGGAATGTTTTTAATTTTGTCCCGATTGTAAAAGTGATAATATACTTCTCCAATGCTTTATAGCCCACAAGGCACCAGGGAAGTTTTATTAAACTGCAAAGAATCAGATGATGTTACATATATTCTTAGTTAGTGAACCTGGTGATTCAAACTACTTCAGAGCATACATAAAAAGGGAAACCTTCTCACTTCACTTTCAGAGATTAAATAGCCTTGAAATCAAAGTTGAAAAAAATCTTGAAAAAAAGGGGAAAACTATGGAGCAAGATATACCTCTGAGTTTCTCCGGTTCAAAGCAGATTTGCACTGTCCCAGAGATGGACTGGAAGCACGTTGTGGACCAGCCCAAGTTGGGTCAGTTCCTTATTTGTGATTCTGTCTGCAGCCTTAGCCTCATCCATGACCTTCACACTATTAGGCCTTCCTGCCTCTCTCCTGGCCAAGCTTTTACAGTTCTTACCGATTTTCAAAGACCGTGTTTTTATTCATCCTGTTGATGAGAAATATATAGTCTTCCTGCTTCATTCTTTCAATCAGGTATTGCTTTTTCTGTGATGCTATCGAATATATTTTTCTTAGTTGCCTTAAAAATGGAATTTGTTTATTAATTTCCATTCTGTAATGAATGGGGCCATGCTGAGATGATTCTCTGCAGAACAGTTCTTAGGTCTGCTTTTTTGCGGGGCGGTAGGCTTGGACGGCAAGTGCAAAGGCTTTGCTTCTAGGTTCAACAGGAGGTCAAAGGTCTCTCTTCTGCTCATGCTTACGCTGCAGGACCTGAGCTTTTGGTCTGTTGTCTCTGTAAAGCAACTCAGTCTTTTGTTAGAAATAGGATAGGACCATTTTCAGCTGGTTTTGGGCTTACAATACTGAAGAATTTTTAAAAAATAAAGGTAATGCAGGGCGAATCTGTACTGCAAAATACTAAAAGCTACATTTCTAACAACGTGACGTGAGAATAGACAGTGCCGTGAATTGGACAGAAAGGCTAGAAACTGAACTCATGAGAAATTAGAATGTAATACATGTGATATTCCAAACTAATGGTAAGAGGGTAGCTTCATTGACGTGTGGTATTGGGACCACTGGCTAACTCTAAGAAGACCAAAATTAATTTGTTATATCACACCAAAATAAATTCAAGGCTAAAGACATAGTCAAATGGAAGAATACAAACAAGCTAGAAGAAAATGTAAGTGAATATTTAAATAACCAGAGGGTGAAGGAGGTCTTTCTGAGCATGACATGAAAACCAGATATGTGGAAAACCACTGGTAGATTGACCACAAAAAATTTAGAATTTTTATACATTAATAACTACTATCGATAAAATGCAAGTTATACAAATTGCAACATATATGATATGGGATTAATATTCCTTTGTAAAAAGGTAATTCCACTCTCAGAAAAAAGTTCCAAGCATAGTACATAGCATTCCTGTACTATACCTTTCACCCAGAAACCCCAAATGTCAACATTTTCTGCATTTGCTGATTTCCTTTATTCTCTTTCCCTATCTTCTCCCTTTGTCCTCCACCCACGTTCATTCTCTCTTTCTCTGTCCCTCTGTCTCTCCCTCTCTCTGTACCCTCTCTTGTTTCTAAACACACACACACACACACACACACACACACACCCATCTCATTTTTCCTGGACTGTTTGAAAGTGACTTGCAGGCATGATCCTCTTTTACCTCTAAATACTTTAGGGTGTATTTCCTAACATATGGTGTTCTCAGTTGTAATGTTGCTTTGGTCTTCTTTCACCCGGAAAATTTGCTAAGCCTCATTTGTATTCATGACATTGACATTTGGAATGCACAGGCCTGTAAATTTGTACAATGTCCCTCAGTTTGGGATTATCTGCAGTTTCTCATTAGTTTCAGGTTAAGCTTTTTTGGCAGGAATACCACAGAAGCAGTTCTGAACTGTTAGTGCACCATTTCAGGAGGGCACGTGCCATTGCTTAGTTCTATTACTGACAGAGTTCCTGTGCATCATTTTGTCCTGACGGTGTCTGCAGGATTCTCCACTATAAATTATTTCAGATGCATTGTATGGGGCTACTTTGAGAATCTATAAATATCCTGTTTAGAACTGACAATTGGAAATACTAATATTGGAGACTGGTTACATAAACGATGGCATTGTGGGGAGGAAGAAAGTTTCCTCCACTACTGAGGTTCTTTCGGCTGGCCTAGGAGCCCTGTCTACAGGGGACAGATTAACGAGAAGATCACTGAACTGAATTACAGATGTATGGTCAGGAACCCCACGTGCACCAGAGGCTCAGAGACACAAAGGGGAAGTGAGGTGCGTGTGACATCCTGAGCTGAGGATGACCTTGGGGCTTCAGAGAGGAGGAAGGTCATTGCAGGACAAGAAGAGCGGGTGCTCAGTGCCCCGTTGATAGGTCCTAAAGAGTTATTTCCGGCGCTAAGTCTGATGATGGGCAAGTCCCCTGATTCACATTCTTTAAGGGAGACAAAAATTTCTCTTGAGCCCACAGGGTCTTGATTGCCTTCAGCTCAAAATGATCCACATGCCCAGGTGGCACATTTTGGGAAGGCCTGTTCTAAACCCCTTGGGGTACAGTACAGTTGTTTTAAATAATGTTGTGAAGCAATGTTTTGATTGTGGAAGGATGCAGATTGCCGTGTGGAGGTCCACTGCTGTCCTGGACTGTACTCGTACAGCCTCCAGGCCTGGACAGACGCCGCTGCTACAGGTGTCTCTTCTGAGCCGGGGACACCCCTGAAGGGCTGAAAGCTGGAAGCCACAGCCTTTACAGCACTTTGGGGGTAAATCGTTTTGTCCGAAGCAGGGATCTGGGTTGCGTTGCACAGCACCATGATGTGTGACAGAATGTTTCTGACGTCATTACTCTTTATTTCTGTTTTCTTTCTTGGCCTTTCTATAATTTACAAATGTTCTACGGAAAAACAGATATAATACTTATAATTAGAAAGACATCAATATTTTTTTCAGAGAAAATTGCTACACCACTTGGGAAATAAATACTGTGACAGATCCGGGGACTTGAATTAGGGGTAGGATGGCCTCATGAGCTTTAATGCTCCATGAAACTGGTTTCATATCCACTGGGGTTTATGGACTTAGCCCTCGACCCTCCCTATTTTATTTAATATTCTGGAGTTTCAGAGTCCTCATTTGTAGAGGAGGAAGGTTAAGTGTGTGGTGGAGGGGTAGAGACGAGTAGGTGGATGGCTGATAGCTATCTTTTTTTTTTTTTTTTTTTTTTTTTTTTTTTGGTGGTTCCCTGACTGGGAATTGATAGCTGTCTTGAAGGAATATTGCAGATGTGACAGTTAGAAACAATATTGCTAAAGTGCCCACCATATAGTGAGGCCCCAATGAATGATAGCCATTATTTGTTTATTTATGTAGATTACATATTCTGTTAAGACCTCTGATTTTGCTATTTGTTTAAAATACTATCTATACATTTGATATCTTCCCAGAATCTCTCTTTCCATGTCAGGCTAGACCAGTTAAAAAATGGGATATTTTTGTCAAAAATTTTCAATCTTGGAATCTCTCAGGAACAGAGGGAAGGCATTCTCTAGGTATTTGCTTAACCCTTTATTTTCAACTAAATGTTCATTTTTCAAACATGAACTGAAAGCAAGGAAAAAGCAATAGATTTCAAGGTGTATAATTTTCCTTGGTTTTGTTCAATCCTACACTTGATCTACAAATGTTCCTTTAATACCATGATTTAGGCATCACAGTGTAATCAACCATCTACAAAATTTAGAGCTTCATGACCACTTGTTGAAAAATTCGTAAGAAAGCACAATATGGTCAATGAAAACAAAGTGTTTTGCATGCGAGCTTTGGTATACTGGGCAATATTAATTGCAATTAAAGCCGAGAAAATTTAATTGCGATTTTAAGGTCATGCATTCCTTGCTACCCTTGTCACCTCTGTGAAAATTGTAGCCTACTTTTTATTCTACACATTATTTTCCTTTTAATGTGTTTATTCTCACTTTAAATCTTTGATTTGAGCTGATGAAAGGTAAAATAAAAATTTATGCTTGTATCACTCTATTTATCTGATACACTCAGTCGTGCTCTGTAATCTAGCCTAAGGATTAATGGTGGGAAAGACTCCTCGTAAGTTTTCAAACCTAGTGCTGTGTAGTGATGGTTTTCCAAACTTACTAGTCCGTAGAAATTCCACTCAATTTGGCTGTAGCTGCAACTGACTATTTAGAAAGGACTGACCAACTAATATTGTCCTACAACTGTGCACTTTGCTAAAAACTGAAGCCCAACAACTGTCAATGGAAAACCCTCGCTAAAATCAATTGCTCGATATTATGTCCAAACGACATTGAATGCATTTTGCAGTTTTCATAAATTATGGTAGCATCGTCTATGCCTAGTATACAATTTTACTAACATCCATCTGTGCTGGTTAACCTTATGTGTCAACTGACCGGGCCATGGGATGCCCAGCTGTTAGGTCGAACCTTATTCTAGGTGTTTCCATGAGGGTGTTTCTGGTAGAGAGTAACATTTAGATCAGTAGATTGCCTTCCTAACATGAGTTAGGGCCTCATCCAGTACGTCGGAGGCTTGAATAGAACAGAAAGACTGACCGCCCCCTGAGTAAGAATCAGAAAAATTCTTCCTGGCCCCATTGTGTGTGTGCATGTGTGTGTGTGTGGTGGCTAGAATCCTTAACATGAGATCTACACTCTTCACAAAATTTTAACTGTACAATCCTGAATTGTTAACTAGACGTATGCTGTTGTGTATCAATTATACATCAATAAAGCTGTTTAAAAAGAGAAGAATTCTTCCTGCCTGACAGCGTTCAGACTGGCTTTTTTCTGTCTTTTGACTTGAACTGAAACGTCGGCTCTCCTGGGTCTGTAGCTTGCCAGCTTATCCTGCAGATTGGAGACTTGCCTGCCTCTGGAGTTGCGTGAGCCAATTCCTTATAATAAATCCCTTTCTATAGATACATGCATCATATTGGTTCTGTTCCTCTGGAGAATCCTTACAAATCCACCATTGTAATAGTATAATTAAGCGTATGTTGAGTGCTGATAATATGCACTTTACTGGTGGATAATGTATTAAAACAACCAAAACTTTTAATTCTCACAGCAACCCTGTGAGTGAGACAGAGTTTTTTATACCCAGTCTGTCGTCAGGGAAGAAACTGAGGCCCGGGCAGTACAGACAGCACAGGACATGCCACAGTGCCGATCAGTAGTGAGGCAGGCATTCAAACCTAGGCTGTGCCATCCTGGTGGCACGAGCTGCACAGTGCTTTGTTGTACCCCCTTCCCCTTTGAAAACCACAGCAGGTGAGCTTAGCAGGAAGGGACTGAGTGCATTTATCACACACCGTCTTGAGTTTGTGTTTACTGTCCCAGTTGAATTGCTGTTGCGGCTTCGGGCCAAAAGTTGAAACTGCTTCCTGATTCAGCTGTCTTCGTAACCGCCCTGTGAGGGTTGTATACACAGAGTCTTCTCCTTTAGGAAACGGGCCCACCATGAAAGGCAGCACAAAGCAAGCAGAGACTAAGCCTCAAGGTGGCTGATGGTAGAATGTTCCAGTATGTATAGACCTACTGCATTTAGTGTAGCTCAGATGAGTGCGAACACTGGGTAATACAGGCTAAATCTAGAAATCGAAGCCAAATACATTGCTAAGCATTCTTGACTTCCTGTTATGCTCTGACTAGGTCCTCAGTGATTCTTCTAAGATATCAGTCATTATTCTTCTAATGCCACATACAGAATCGATTTTGCAGATTTGAAAGTACTCATTGAAGGTCCAGTGACGGTCCCGCATCGTACACTTAGGTTTGAATGCCCACCTCCAATGACATTGAACATGGGCTGATTAACTACTTCTGTATCAACAAATCAGCTGGAAAAAAAATCATTTTTTTCATTTTAAAAATTACAAACACGTCCAATTAAGTTTTTGTTCTGTCGTAATTTTCTGTATATTTTCATGATAAAATTTCAACCCTGATTGACAGATGATGTTTCCATATTGTATATTCAGGTAGCACTTCCGGTTCATTAGGAAAATGAGATGCGCTGTGTAGTCAATAGAAAAATGGGCAAACAATCATGAAAAAATATGAAAACTCAGAGATATAAGCAACTACTGTTCACATAAAATGAATTTTCACTAGTGTGTGTATGCAGGCATGTCCCAGCCTGTCTGTCTATCACCTACCTACCTACCTACCTAGCTATTTAATGTAGAGTTAGGAAAACATACACTGCTGATGAACTTCTTCTGAAAGCAATTTAGTGATGTTTATTTTATGAGACTTGAAAGACTTTATACTATTTGCCCAACTCCTCTTTAGTAATTTATAGAAACAAAACACAGAAGAGCCAGTGATATATGAAAAATTGAAAATAGCTTAAATTTCCTACAGCAGGTTGTTGCTTAAATACCTTATGGACCATTTATAATGTGGGGTGCTATATAACTATTTAAAATTAGAATTACACCGTGCAATATATTGATGATGTATTATACAAATGTATGCTTGAAACCTATGTAAGTTTACTAAGCAATGTCACCCCAATGAATTTAATAAATAAAATAAAATTAGAATTGTATGTACAGATGGGACAAAGTCCCATAAAGTAGTCTGAAGTGGGAAAAACATTTTGAATCCATGTGTATTGCATTTAAAGCATGCATGTGCACATGCGCTCACACACATACGCGCACACACATGCGCGCACACACGCACAGCACCCACAATGTACACATCGTGGAGGGAAATCCACCAACATGTTGATACTTGTAATGTCTGAGTTTGGGGATGATGAATGGTTTTTATAATACTCTTTTCCGATATTCCAAATTTTCTAGAATGAATGACTTCTTCTAAGCAGAGCACAAAGCTGCTCTTCAACGTTAATGCAGTCCTGGTCCAGTACATCTGTGGTGGGGCTTAGCCTGTAATACACATTGCATTTACTGTTATTTGAAATTTTTGAAAATGTATTCCTCTATTTATTTACTTCGCGTTTACTGTTATTTTTCAAACGGCTGTAATAACAGGTGAGTGGTGGCTGGTTCTATAATCCTGCACTGTATATGGGGTCCCTAAGTCGGGCCCACTTTCTCATTGGGCCGCTTCTTTTGCTCCAGTAATGTCTTGAGTGCAATGACACTTTAAGGCTGTAAATAGTGGCCAAATTCTTCCTTCCACGGATACCATTCTACCTTTTCATGGTCCACCAGAAAGGACTTTTATGTGGTATTCAGCCAAGGTCTCAGTCAGTTTCAGAGCAAGGACTAGTGGACTAAATTGCTGAGACTTCAAAGTTGAGTAAAATTCTTCTCAAAGGCTGTGCTTGAATATGTCAATAGCTAGTAAGTACCCCTTTGTCATTGATCAAATATTAGAGTAGCCCCTTATGCTTCCGTGAGCTATTGGAAATTTTATAACTGTGTTTGAAAGAAATACCTAATAAGGTTTGGGGAAATACACAAGACACTCAGAGAAATCTTGCTTTCTAAGAAAAAAGATAGAGAAAAACCTTGAAATGCTTAATATTATTATTATTATCGGTGCTTGTGTAGATGTAAGTATTTAAAAATATCTCCTAAAATAGGATAATCCATGTAAAATAGCTATTCAGATCTCTTACTGTTTGGGGTCTGGCACACAGAGCATGTGGGAAAAGCCATCTGATTTAGATTATAAGCATTTAAGATCTGGTGGTAATATAGTAGGTCATGTTTCATTTATCTAGCTTGAAGTGTTCCCATTAATGTAGTGTTATCTAATTTAGTACTCAAAGGTTTACTGGTTTAAACCAGTTTTTCATTTTAAAAAATCCCTTCACAATATAATGGGCACTTGGCAGGGCTCTTACCATTTGGTTGATAATTATTGACTTTATTTCTGGTTACTCCACTAAACTAGGAGTTCTTTGAGGGAAATTATGTCTTATTCCTTTTAACACCTAACACAGTTGTTCATATACAATAGGCACTTAATTAATGTTTAATGAATTAAAGAAATCACCTTTTTAATATTCTAACACCTTTCACTGCTGTTGGCTGTCGTATCTTAGGAGTATCAGCTGTTTATCCTTGTAGTCTGATGGATGTTCATTCATTTATGTATCTGTGCTATTCTGTGCAAAGTTCTATTTAAAAGCTTTGAGAGATACCAAGATGAGCTACATATGGAACTTTCCCTCAAGGAGCTTATAAAGCTTCCTGTTTAGTTGGACTAGTTGGGCATAGAAGACGTGTATAAAAATACCTGTGCTAAAAGCCTGTGATTGGTGTCAGACAGTAGTGAAAAACTGGCCGAATCAAATAGCCTTTTCCTGGTCCGCATCGCCCGGACCTTTCCGCATCCTTCTCGGGGCTTTAAAAGACGGAACAGAAGTGAAGACGTTCGCATTGTGGGGAGTGAGTTAGTCGTAGATCATGCTGGCAAAGATCTTTCTGGTGGGTAAGGAAGATAACACATCTACATAAATAACTGAAATAGGAAGGAGACATTGTCAGTGCCACGAGAAAAGAGACAAGAAGCGATGGGAACTCGGGGAGAGAGAGCTCATTTTCATTTTATTCTTATGAAATAAGTATGTTTTTTCTGACAACTGGCCTCTCAGAAATCTTTTTTTTTCTTATACAAAGGTTTGTGACTTTTTTCCCCTGATGGTTGAAGTTACTAGAAGTCTATTCTCTGGGTAAGTGACATGTAATTCAACAGGTCTGTTTTGGACAGGGTTTCATTTCTGTGCAGAGGGATATGCACTTGGTATGAATATGATTTCTTCATGAGTGCGGCCCTTACTCGGGGGAGATGAATCTGAGAGGTCTAATGAATTACTTCTTTCCTGTGTATGAAGAGGAAAAGAATCAATATAGATAGAGCTGATACCAAAAGATAAAAATCACTGGTCAGTTTTATAAGTTTCACATAGAAAATTGGTTTCATTGCCATGTAATGAATACTCATATTTACATTCTGCATGTCAGACGTTGTAGATAAAGAAACATATAATAAGACAAAAACAATCGATGGAGACCATTTTAGACTAGCCAGGTGAAAGGCAGTTACCATTGGGAGTAAGAAGATCAAATCTCTTTGGTAAAATAGCAACCCACACATTGATTGATAGCAGCAGAGTGTAATAAAATTTTACACATGTAGGCAGAACCACTCTACCAGAAATAGCAGGGCACACCAGAAGAAAGGTAATGTGGGTGTAATTCAGTCTAAAAAGTCAGTGAGACTGGCATGCTGCATTATTTGGGGACATTTCAAAAAACAACATGGCATGTCCTCAAAAACGTCCACACTGTTACAGGTTCAAGGTGTTATTGGAACGAATGATAATAATAGATAGTAATGCATAGGGAGCTGTGTGTTTATGTAATAAAGCACATTTCTGTTTGAACTCCTAATGTATCCTTGTACTGTCTATTCCTGTACTTAGCATAGAAACAATTAGAAGTTGGCATGGTGATGTCTGTTGATTCAGAGAGGTGCCCGTGATGATCTTTAAAATAATGGGAAGTATAATTTATTCATTTTGCCTTTTGAATAATGTCTAAGAATCTTTGAAACAATGTAAAGTATAATTTATTCACTTTGCCTTTTGAATAATGTCTAAGGATCTTTACAATAATGTAAAGTATAATTTATTCATTTTGTGTTTCGAATAATGTTTAATCATTGAATATTCAAATTATTTTCAGTCATTGGGTAATCAGTAAACAGTGGCATTAATACAAAAGGCCCCTTTGTCCTTGACCATTTTGAAAACTTTAAGGGTAGTGGTAAAATCTATCATCCCACACTAAATACATGTACTTATTATACCCTTTCTTCCCCTTTTTTGACTGTGTGTGTGTTGAAGTAGTTTGGAAATTGTATTTGTGGGCTTAAGAAACTTTAAAACTTTGCCACTTTCTGGTTTTGTTATCTTGGGAGAATCCCTGAGTCTCTTTAGGTTTTAGTTTCCTCACCTATCAAATAAGGGAATTGTTGGGATATCAATCTCTTAAGGCCCTCTGCAGTTCTAACATCTGTGGTTCATACCAAGATGGATCGTTTTTTTGTGAATGTGTCCTCTGTGAGATTCAAGTTCTCAATAGAGTTTAGTTTGAAATTCCACTCCGATGGAAAGGTGTCATTTCCCAGTAACTAAAGCGCCTTCTAGCGTTGATTGCATCACGCTGGAACTTCTGTAGTCTGAGATCTGTGAAGGCAAAGACATTCCATTATCAGCTAGCACCATGTCGGGCCCATAGTGAACTGTCAGTAACTGCTAAATGGATGGATGAATGAATGGACATATGGCTACAGTTTGCCAAAAATGTGCACACATTTTAAGTGCTGTTATGTGTGTATCACATAAACACTGATGGTGACCACTCTGAGTACCTCTTGTAACTGCAGATGCCGAACGTGACTTGTATCCTTTTGTGATTGGTATATATTGAGTATTACAATTTTAATACAGTGTCTCCCTTTCTTAACCCGTGTATGCATTTTCTGGCTCCTTCTGTATTTATGGGTGTGACTTTGGTTACTTAAATGTGTGCCTCTGCTCACCTGACAGAAGGGCTTGATTTCCGGTTCTTCCTTATGACTCAATTATATCAAATGAACTTATTGATAGGAAAGTGCTTTTAAAAGTTTTATCATGTTATGTAAAAGTCAAATTTCATTATTACTGTTTTCCATAGTGGATTACAAAGCTTTAAGTTGCTCAAAAGTTTTGAGTTTTGTTTCTTTTTAGTCCACTTGTCATTTCCTAATATACTTGTTAGTTGTTGCTTTTTCATTTTCTTGTAACAAATTCTTTGAAAAAAAATATGCCATGCCTCAATTTGAAAGACCTGTAGGGACAAATTCCAGAAAACTTTAGAAATACTGAACTTTCCACCATTTTGAATAGGAGAAGTCACGTGATGCAAATTAAAGAGGAATCACCTTGCTTTTCCTTTCTAGGAGAATTCAACATGAGAACCATTCATTCCATTCAACTTGTCAATATGCTCCCCTAGCAATTATGCAATAAGCAGGCTTCCCCAGAAGTAAAATGAATGGGATTTTGACTACTCTCCAGCGTCGTGAAATGTCAATTATGGATGGCTCATGATGTGACTTCAGTGAAATTTTGCAAGTGTGCCTACTCATAGGTGACAGAAAAAAAGAATCACAGTGACTACATAGAACTTCAGAAATGCTGTTGTATTATTTATCTGATTAAAAAAAGAATGTGCATCCAAAACCATAAACCTTGGCAGGAATTTGAATATTGTACTGGATATGTACAAGGGCTGTCTGGAAAGTATCCAGCAACGCAATATGAAAATTAGAGGCTCTTATGGCTGGATTTTTTTCGGACAGCCCTCCTATATATGTATATAATTTTCACATTACATATCCAATACAATATTAATGACATACGAATATGTTTGGCAGTTAAGTGCTCAGATTCTAAAGGTAATGATATTGGCCTGTACATGATAGATCTCTGGAGGTTTAAGACATTTCATATGCCTTATAAAAATACCTTGCTTCTTTCTTGACTATTTTTGTCGAGGTTGTGTCATTATTCAAAATGAATCAGATAATTCAGTTTGAAAAAATATCAAAGTTATGTCATGAACAGAAATGGATGGTTTGAGTGACTGGATCTGCCACTGTTCAGACTGTACTGGCGTGTGAGGCTGCAACCTGGCGTTTCCATACCAGACACTGTGCTTGCCATAATGAATGGAATTCTCCCTGTCTCTTTAAGGAAGAGTCTTCCAAATTACCATTTGTACATAAAACCACCTGTTCTGAAGCATTCTTTGGAAATGCAGTTCACTCTGGATATAGTAGTCTTTTTAATATATTTGGATCAATCACCAGCTAACATTGAGGGCGGAGGTTTTGTTATACTCATCTGGCAGAGCTTTTTGTTCATAGCAGGCGCTCAGTGTTTAGAGTGTAATATCTGATGTAAACAGTGACTTCTCCGTGGGGAGAATTCCCTGGAAACGCATGGGATGACCGAAACTGACCCGACAGGGCGATCTGATCGCACATCCCTAACTGAGCCGCTGGTGGCGGGGAGTCACACTGCAGGCCCGCGCGTCTGCGTTCACGCACCTTTGAAATAAGCCACGTGCTCCCCCAAGAGAGCGCAGAGGCTTGTTCACAGGACCTCGCTGTCTCCCATCTTCGCGCAGTCTTCCCTCCGTAGTTGCATCTGTCATTTTCCGGAGCCTTTGCTGAGTCTGCTGACATCTTACTTCCAGGTGTGCCCCCTGTTTGGCTCAAAAAAAACCCAAAACAAACCCAAATAAACCCTCATGAAAAACTCTGCACGTTTGGAGGCTTCTTACAGCGACAGTAAGAGAAGCAATCCGAGGGATCATGAGGGCGAGTGGAAATTTATGGTTTTATATGAATGAGCATTCTAAAAGCGAAGCTGTGTTCAGGCAACACTGGTCTGGGAAAATCAGTGTTGCAGGGTCATCTTTTTCTCTCTCATATATTGGATTACTCAGGGCTCTCCAGAGAAACAGGATCAGTTGGAGATCTCTCTCTCTATCATCTCTCTCTGCATCATCTATATCGATCTCCATCGCGATATATGGAGATTTACTATAGGAATTAGCTCACGGGCCTTGGGTGCCAAGGAGTCCTACACTCTGCTGTTGGCAGCTGGAGACCCAGGAAAGCCAGTGGTGTAATTCGGCAGGTGGTATCACTCAGTCCAAGTCTGAACGCGTGGGAACCTGGGGAGCTGGTGGTCTAAGGTCTAAGTCCTGGTTCGAGGCCCAGGAACCAGGAGTACTGATGTCTGAGAGCAGGAGCAGATGATGTACCAGGTCAGGCCAAGAGCAAATTCCCCCTTCTTCGTCCTCCTTCTTCTTTCCAGGCCCTGGGGGATTGGGCGACACCCACCCACCTTGGTGAGGGCAGGTCTCTTTCTTCATAGGAAAAACAAGGGCGTTGGTGGCTGGAGTTTTTCCAGACAGCCCTCGTGTATACACCCGTGAGCCATTATACAGATTTCCCCAGCTCTGTCACCGTTTTCGAATTCTGAGGATCTCTCTTTGTCTTCGTTCTTTCCTACTGCAGACAGGTTTTCTCCAAATGGCAGAGAACGTGGCCACAAACAAATAAGCAACTTTATCGGGTGGGGAAGGAATTGGGAGAGCTTAGCTTGCTGGTAGACCCATCCCTGCACTGACCATGACAGGAGAGTCCCAAATTGCTTTTCATTATCTCCACCACTGGGTATGATCAGGCTCTCTGATTTCATTCTTTCTAATAGGTTTGTAGTGGTGTGTGTGTGTGTGTGTGTGTGTGTGTGTGTGTGTGTATTTAAAATAAGGAATGTATACAGTGCATGTTGTTTTTGGCTTCTATTTCGATTGTCAAAAAACGACTTAGTGACCTGTTGGCGTGACACATTACATTGATAGATTGCCCGGTAGTGTGCTCCTTGCATTCCGAAGAGAAACCTTACTTGAGAGGGAGAGCTTAGCATGCTGAGTGATTCTTTTATTATTGAACTTTCTTTTCCAGGATTTTATTCAGGGTCTTACATCTCGGTTCAAAAGTGAAATTAATCTTTTGTGAACTATAATCATCATATCATCAGAGGAAAAATGGGGGATTGAGAAGGCCCAGGTGACATTGATAAAAGTCCTTCCTGTTTTCTCCCTCCCTCGCAAAAATGGTTGTCCCTGTAGAAAAATCATCCTTTCTTTTCTTCTCTTAATAGCTCCCTCGTCACACCCTTCTTCCTACCGATACCTTCCATTCTGTACAATTACTTCATAACACCAACTAGAGCCTCAAAATGACTACGTTGAACTTTGCTTTGTAATAGATTGTTATTCTAACTTTGCAAAATGCATTGGGTAGCTACCTTATAAGGTTCTTTAAAAAGAAAACAAGACAAAACTGAAGTGAAATCATCTGGCTTTGGAGAATCTTTGGAGATGCCAGATGGAGTCTTGAAGTATCCGTATACTTGGGGTGACGGTGACGCCAACAGCTGTATTGGTGAGATGAACTTTTCTTTCAGGATAGGTTTAAATAACACTGTTCAGGTCGGTCCTGGAAAATACAAGCTTCGTCACTTTATTGAAGGTGAGTTGGGAGACTGGGACAGTGCCACACAGGGGAGAAGAAAAGGGGTAGGAAGGGACTAATTCGAGACTCTAATCGCCTGTACTGAAGAGGCTTTTAAGATACTAGGGAGCCTCAAATTTATAAAGTCTCCGTGAATCTGTGGGTTATTCTGAAACCCTTCACTAAAGTGTTTAAAATACATCTTACATGTATATCTTATTCAGTATTATAGAAATTTTAAATGCACTTAATACCCCTGTCGACAAACTTTTAGTGTCCTGATACTGAAAGGTAGTGAGACCACAGGGTTCCCGCGAACTCCTGCGCGATCGTTTCCGTGCAAGCTGTTAGCAAGGCCGAGTCGCGGTTCGGGCGGCCTTGAAGTTGATGATTTATCAAGTCTCCGTGGGAAGATGGCTGAGGACTGTGGCTCCCAGTGCCGCCGGAGCGCGGGCTTTTCCAGTGATGCAGAGATGAATGTGTCAGGCTGGCGTGGGCCCACAGTACCTTTCCAGAGGCCACACGTGTCCTTTTGTCTAGGGGACTCAGCAGGGTAAGGTGCTCCGTGACAGTGAAAAGCCAGTGGCTGTGGTCACCTCTCTTGTCTCAGAGAGTGACATTTCCCTCCGTCCCTTTGGCCTGCTCTTGGCAGGCTGGCTCACGGGGACATGCGGAGTGAGGAGAAGAGTTTAAAATTAGACAGCTTTTGGTGGAGACATGTGTCCCCAAGTTGGTATTTCCACTGGACCGCTGTGATTTCTTGTGCTGTTTGGCTATTCTGGGATATAGCAGTTTTTTCTTTTTTTTACTTTACATGTATGATAACACGTACTTTTAAAATTTAATGCCTGGTATGTAGTGAGGGTCAATAAGTAATTGTTGAGTGAATGTAAGGATGATTAACATAAACATCGGTTAGAATATGATTGTAAATAATTCCGCCTAAGAAAAGTATACAAGCCGCTATTGTGGCTCTGGATAGCTAATTGCATGGATGGCTTCTTTCCCTTCATTTATCTCCTTTAAATATGTCTTGCTCAGTCCTCTACCTGCTCCCTTCTCTTCTCCTTCACGTACGCCCCCCGCATGTGCACGCACGCGCACACGTACACATGCGTGTGTACGCACTTACGTGACTGGGCATGCGCATAATCTTTCAGCCCCCTGTATGTTTTGGTCTTTCTAGTCCACCCGTCTTTCGATCCTCCTCTCCATTTCTCTCTTCTCTTTTCACTCTTGTTTCCACACCAGTCATCAGTTCTCTCCTCCTTCATATTTCTCCAACTGTCTCGTCGTCTCTCTTTTTCTTCACAGTTTTCCACAGCGCATGCGTGCGCATGCGTGCACATGCGTGCGCGCGCGCGCTCTCTCTCTCTCTCCCTCCCTCCCCCTCCCCC